>JANTPZ010120938.1:0-14440 GCA_025593235.1 Vachellia pachyceras
GAGCAACGCTCGGGGGTAGAGGTAACCCACCCTTGGTGCAAAGCACCTTACAGGGGTGCGCCACGTGTATTCCTCGCTCCGGATTAGTCGGTTGCCCCGGGTTACCTGGTCCAGTTGAAAGAAGGCCAGGGACTCAGGAAAAGGCGCCGGATACCGGGGGGTTCCGAGTGTGGGCCAAAGGCCCACTTGCTTGTTGTTCACCAAAAAAAAAAAAAGAAGTCATAATAAATGTTCATACTTTGTGAGGAAAATGAGATAATTAATTCATCACTATCCCCATTTGAAAAACGATAAAGAAGTACTTTTACATAAATTGAGGTCAATATGTTAGGGAAATTATCTCATTTTATGAAAAACACTATTAAACATGTGTTTGATTTTTAAAAAACGCTGTTCCAAACATGTCAATTGTATTTTTGCCGGGAACATTTAAATTCCTTAATATGATCAAATAACGAAGATCTTTTTCTGTGTGGTGTAATTAATCAGTGGTTAATAAAAAGGATCGTGAAAGAACTATGGCTCTTTAGAAATTGGATTAACCCAAAAGCATGTCAATGGGCAGATTAGAGGATGAAGTTAAATGCAAATAAATAAAATGAGACAACACACATATGGCTTGTTTGGTTAGTCTGTTGGAAGAACATACACAGATCCCGGGGTAAATATGTTAGAGGAATTTTGTCTCGATAAACACAGCAATGACTTTTGAATGCCCAAACGGACTATCCAAACAAGCCTATAGCAACATGGGAGGTGGAAGCAGTTGCCAAAATAGGGGAGGCAGGAGCAGGAGTCTTCGAGATTCCAAATCTCTACCCCCATCTTTTATAAATTACAGTTGGCTCCACAGATGATGGAATCCTTCGGTAATTATGGTTATAACGTAACCGTGGGGAAATTTAACTCAACAAACGAAACGATTTATGGAGATCCAGAGGAGCAAGTGCTTTCCAAAGTCACTAACGGTCTACCAAATAAGTATGTATTTGTTTACCTTAATTTACATCAACATGTTATTTCAACGATTGTATAAATAGGCTATAGTCAGCCGAGATATATCTTCCTAGACATGTGGGGACGTGACATGTAATCGCGGGTGGTAATGTGTCTCTTTACCCAAACGTGGGTAAATCACTTTGTTTTAAACTCTGTTTTGTTCAATGTTATAGTGCCGCTTCTCCCTCGGGAGAGCTACTTAATACCAATTTGGAAAATCATTGGTATGTTTGGCAACCATGTTTGGAATAACATTCATGAAGACAAAGATAGAACTCCTCTTATATATTTACCTTAATTTATGTAAACTCATTCTTTTAACGTATTTCCAAAATACAAACAGAATAATCATTGAGATAGTGTTAATGAATACGTTTGTATCGTTACAGAACATGCAGTGTAATAGAACTGATCCCCACGGTGGCATTGGCTCCATAGCATTCAAGTTCACTGTTGTTACCACTGCAGTTAGGCCAGCTCATAAATATTTCAGCTCCATGGCTTCATTTCGAATCTGTTTAAAAAGGGGATGGGGAAATGTTTTTATAGTTTAAGAGGTAAGTATATGAAGGAGAATATCTCGATTTACAAAAAAACACTATTGAATGTACGTTTGAGGAGCGTAAACGCTTTCCCCAAATAGACATCCAATAACATCTCATTTCCATCTTAATCCTGGCATCTGTCTTGAATGACATACTTGCATTGTTGGAGGCATTTTAAGTGAACAAAAAGACGCTTTGAAAAGTCAAATTTTAGATATTTCAAATCAATATATGTCTCTTCAACTCACCTCTCACAGTCTTTCGTTCTTATCATATAATTAAGCCAAAGGTATTATAATCATGTCATTAACTGCGACCTCTATGGCCCTGCCGGATATAGTAGCTAGTTTGTCGGCATTACATATATCGGTAAAATTTTGACATTGTTGTTATCTTAAGACAAGTTAATAAATTAACTTTAGAGCAGTGGGGCAACTTTTTTTATTTTCAAAAAATGATAACAAGCTTGTTAATATAGATAATTTGAGTAGGTTCAAATCTTAAATATCAGTGGATGCATGATAAAAATCTAATAGTTATTTACATATAAAATAAAAAATTCAGTGGGGAAATGCCCATCCTGAGCAATAAGTGGCTCAGCAACACAGACACTTTATTCCATATGTGTGTGTTACATATGGTTTAAACAAATAATATTATTACGATCATTAACATAGAGATGAGGCAACAAAAATGAAAGTATTATTATAAACCGATAGAAGTCATAATAAATGTTCATACTTTGTGAGGAAAATGAGATAATTAATTCATCACTGTTCAAAACAACTAATTTTGTAAGCATTCATAAAAAGAAGAAGAAGCTTGGGACAGATACTGAACCATTTGGTGCAGAAACATAAATGAGAAGAGGAAAAAAATGGGGAATTGAATTGAAATGGATGAATGGCAGGTAGGAGATCGTAAGAGAGGAGGGGGGCACATCAATGCTGGGGTTGCAACATCAAAATCCCAAAGAGCCAATTATTAAACCAAACAAGGCGCACACTAATTGTGGTTGTAGTGGTGCAGGTCGCCACTTTTCCATATGGTTCATTATCAGATTCATTAAAACAAAAATTAAGACATGAACTATATATTATAATGTCAAATTGGTCTCACACAAAAGATAGATCCTCCAAAAAAAAAATTAAAAGAAATGAAATAATGGCTGGAAAGTTAAAATCTGTGAACTTGCAATTTCTTCCTTTCTGATCTCTTTTTTAACAATAATATGATATACATATATATAAAGAAAACAATTTGCATGGAAAGTTATGAAGTTTTGGTGGGCAAAGGGAGATTATTATTCTGATTCCTTTCGTATTTTAAATGATGTCCAACTTGTAAAGTTATACCTCATCACATGATACAATTCCCAGCCAATCAATGTTTTTCTTCATTATCCACACACACATGATAATTCCCTATTTATCATTCTTCACCTTTATTCAACCATTTATCAATTTGACTGCAAATTCTTTCATCTTTTGATTGAAGGTGCCAAGTCAAGCCCTACACTTGTCCATGAGTCTTCACTTGTTTATATGGTGTGTTTGGGAAACCGTTGGGAGAAATGCATTTACAGATTCCGAGAAGAATTCACAGATTTTGAGATGGTTTTTATGAATTTCGAGATGGTTTCATCTTAACTACAAAAAATTTAAATATAAATTTAGATTATTTTTATAGGAGGATGAAAACATGTTATCAATATAAAATGTAAAAAACTTGATACATCACGTTATTCAAAAGTCATGAAGCTTGCGTAACCTATAAGGTCTTCATAATTTCATATTATTTTTGTTCTTCTTTCTTCACATATGACTTTCTCGTTGGTTAATCATTCTGAATAAAATTATAGTGGACAATAAATTAGCAATATGGCATGGGAATGGGTTTGCAAAGAGGTCATGCATGCTTTGAGATGCTTTTTTTTTACAATAATAAATATATACATATAATTGTTATTTTATTTTATTTTATTTTATTATTAGTATCAAGACATCTGCTTCTTCTTCTTTTTTAAAAAATATGATGCAAATTAATAATTACTGAATTAATGCTCCATTTTCATTATTCAAAGATGATAGGCTTGGAAGGAGCAAGTTAATCTCTTAATTTTCAGATCCGCTGGTTTACATTGACTAATAGCATATGGAATTGATTATTAGTGGTTTTTTTTTCAATTTATGGAAAAATAGCAGTAAAAAAAAAAACTTGAGTCATGGGATTCTAGTTTCTCATAAAACAACACCATGATCACTCTACTAATTGCAAAATGTGAGCCTTTTAACTTTAGTGAATGTGAAGTGACTCATATTTTGCCCAAAAAAAAGCACCTTGACTTGACCACACAGAGGTTCAAAAACTTCTGCTTGTTTGGGAATACGTTGAAGGAATGATTTTACAAATTTTAAGATAAATATGTGAGAGGAGTTTTGTTTCGACTTACGTACAACGGGGTCGAGAAGTCTTTCCCTAAAACTCCCTCTGAAAATATTCATTATAAATATAACACATCTGAAAAAGTTTGGATCCCCCCTCCTCACACATAAAAGAAGGGCAGATAAGGAGGGGAAAAAAGGGAACAATAAAGTGCAAAGATCAAGTCGTAAAGAATGGGTCACATGATTTATGCATCCCCAGCTGTATAAGATATGTATTAAAGATGTGTGATTAATAAGTAAAAGGTGGTCGTTAAAGAAAGTAAAAGAACAGAGGTTAAAAAAAGGAGTCAAATTGTCAAGTCTGAGCAGAATATTCCAAATCAGAAAAGACTTGAACAACAAAACATGGTATATTAAGCTTGTTTGGCAAAACGTTGAGGAGAGTTAAAAGTACATTCAACAGTATTTTTTTCGCAAAACAAGATAATCTTCTTCACATATTTACCTCGGCTTGCGTAAAAGTACTTCTCTATCGTGTTTTCAAATGGACCCACTATTGTAATCTTCGAGTGAAACATAACGAACACATGAAAACAAAGCTACTCTCTTAAACAAGGAAGATCACTTCACTGTTCGTGGAAAAAAAGTGATAAAAAAATAAAGCAATCATGAATAAACCTTTTGTTTTTTATAAGGGTTTATTATTTTTTTTTTATGCTTCTTGTACAAAGAGAGATGTAGATCAGATGGATCCAGTGAGTTTCTTGGGAGCTCTCAGAAACTTGTGGGTCAAGCTAAAATGAAGAATCTCATCAAAAGACGACCACTTCTTGAATTTAACTTCACTAGAAAGCCCAATTATCAATTAACAATTGCCAATAAAAGAAACAATAGAAGAAGCATGCGGCAACAGATCTAGGGATTTCAGATGATGGTGAAACTTACCAGCATGCTTGTCTTGGAAGTCACTGCTGATCTTGGGGGAAAAACTAATACTAACCTCACAAATCACATGTGTAACGTTTTGGGCTGCTCAATAAGCCTAAACATACCTGCAAATTATAATATTCATAATAGGAAAGAAGAAATTTTAAATGCAATTCTTCACATGCTCTCTCTCTTCTTTTATTTATATAGCTATGTTGGGTTTAATTATAAGCAACTCTCTCATAGGTTTTCCATGTTCACATAGGTTTGAAACAGCTAAAATCTCTTCTATTAGATGAACACTTGTTGGTGTCTTTACATGTTCTTTATTATCACTATATTTCTATTTCTTTATCAAAAAGATTATTAACAAATACTAAAATGTAAAATAGAGTTGATTTATGAAGAGATGGAGAAACTGAATGCTTATGCTTTCTATACATATAAAAGAATACAGATTCCAAAACTTATACACGCACATGGCATAAATAAACTCTGCATTTACAAAACAGAACCATGGCCAAGGAGGGAGCAAGCAAAGGGGAAGGAGTGGGTTGGAAGAAGAAATGGCGAATTGATGTGAAACAGCTTGGCCAGGTTTCCTAATCATACACTCCACCATGCCATTCCTTGAATATACATTTCATGATGAATGTTCTCCACCCTGTTGCCTCCATATCTACGAGTTCTCTTTCTTACCATCCTGATAATTCAACCAAGTTTGAAGACAATATTAATATTACTATCAAATGAAAACCAGTACCATTCCAGATTCCAGAGAACCATGAACTAAAGCCTACAGACAGAAGCACCGATATGTCAATGACAGTATTAATGCAAGACCCACTTTAACGAAGAAATTCAACTACAAAATGGATCTTTTATTTTTTTGAATGTTGAAAATACAATGGTTAAGGTCCAAAACGTAAGCTGAACGGATAGATTTTAATTGAGAGGAGGATTTTTGCATGCCCATTCCTAAGAAGAGTATGAATGCCTGAAGATGAAGCATAGGTTCTTGTTTTGATTGAGCAGCCAATTGCTGACCATAAGTTCCTTTTGGAATGAGTTTGAAGTCTATATATCATCATTTAAAGGGATAAAGAGTATATTTTGGTTTGTGGCCTTTGGGCAATCATCAGGGCTATTATATCTTAGGCTCTTCTGAGTTCTCATAAAATAACGCACTATGCATTTAACATATAAAAGAATCTGAGCTATGCGGGAGACTTATTTCCTCTGTTTACCAACTCCTTTTATACTATCATGGATTATACAGAACATAAAATTGATACACATTTGTATCTCACAAGTTAACACCAGTGTTTCCGTATGCATCTTTCAGTTGTTAGACATATTTTTATGATTGGGTAAGCACATGTCATGACCATTTTTCCGCGTTTGCATATCAGCATTTCTCTGGTGTGCAATCTGAACATCTTTTTAGGCCTCAAATTTGAATGTTTATCATATAGCCTAACTGAAATTAGAGACTTAATTAGGTTTCACTTTTATCTGTACAATAGGGTGAGCCATTGATCAAGTCATGAAGAAAAATATTCAGTTCAAACTGAATATATTCAATGATGGAAGTATCAGCATAATATTACAATTTGTTGCGCCTACTTCATTCATTTATGGCAGGGGTATTGGTGTCAAAAGATTAGTGAACATTGGAAATTTAAATTTTGGTTTAAATTAAGAAGGAAAAAAGCTACTTCTTTAACCATCCAGAAGCAACATTTCCCCCCTTCTGAAGATGGGCCAGACTACTTCAACTCATCTGTTTTCAAACAAAGGAGTGGTTTCATTACGTAACCTATGTAAAGGCACAAATCTGCAGGAATACTTGGAGGGATCTGATTTACTAAGCCTAACCTCAAGAACGTCGATGAATATTCAACAGTAAAATTGCTTTAAAAGTTTAATGGCAGCTCTACAGTAAAATCTGTATGGAATATACAAACAAAAGGGATGACAAAGACAAAATCTTGCTGGAACTAGAACAAAATATATTGTCCTCACCAAACTAGTAAGTCGAAATCACGATCGATGTCTCCAGTTCCATCATCTGAAAGACTAGAAATTTGGTTGGCAAAAGTGGAATTCAGATCAATAATTGGCTTCTAGGATTATGCCAAGTGACAGTAGATAAATCGCAATATCATATGGCACACATATAGATCTCTAAGGGCTAAAATTAAGCGTACCTAATTCATAATCACTGCCTCCCATATCTCCCAGAAGAAATACATCCAAATCTTGCTCAGTTGAAGCCAATCCAACATTTGGTGACTCTGTCTGTTGCTTGTTGATGTTTTTCTTGTTCAGACGATTTGAGTTTAGCATCCTCCACACAAAGCTTCTGAATTCTGATAGCTAAGGAAATTACGGAACAGGGCAGTTGAAGACAGGTAAAAAATCAGTACATACAGCTATAAAATGTAAGAGTGCAGTAGAAGAGAACATGTACATAAAAACAAATCAAATGATATCCGTTAAGAATCAATTGTAAGTGATATTCACCAAAAACAGAAGGCAGATGAAAGATATCTTTTTAAGTTTCACTTCAGAAATAACACGAATTCCTTCCGGGATTACACAATACGGAGTAAATAATTCTGTATCAAAACGGTCCAGTTCGGAAGCACAGTCTCAATTCAAACAAAAAAAAAACAAAATATACTCAAGCTACATG
Source organism: Vachellia pachyceras (assembly GCA_025593235.1). NCBI lineage: Eukaryota > Viridiplantae > Streptophyta > Magnoliopsida > Fabales > Fabaceae > Vachellia > Vachellia pachyceras. The sequence goes on from JANTPZ010120938.1 coordinate 7,557, forward strand.
ACAAATTACTTACAGTTCAATATGATTGTGCACAAGTATAAAATTTACTTTCCAGAATTTCCTCTCTATCATGACACGGGGACAAAGCTCATATCTTAATTTTGAAATCTCCTGCAATAAAGAATGAGAAAGTATTAATTCACAAATATAGAAATTGATATTGACCAAAAATTAATACTGAGGCATGGACCAACCCAAATCTAGGCGACAATCTGAAATATCATATTAAAACTTCATCCAAATAAGACAAACAATAATCAGCGGCTTTCTTGTCTTTCTTTGTCCCTCCCCAGACTTGCTCCATCAGCAAACTTAAGAGTTTATTATACCAAACACCTCATAAATTCAGTGATGCTAACTTCCATTAAAGAGAGTGGATGTAGTGAATCAACATAGCTATAGCATAGATGCACTCCACCATTCAAAGGTAATGTCTTGCATAACTTAAAACATTTTTTTTGGTTCCAATTTCAGTGAATGACTCAGTGATAGTGATTAGTAATAGTGATTCACGGCTTCTTTGGAAGTTTGGGATAATAACAAGTAACACTGTCTTGACACTAGAGACAACACGAGTGGCGTATTTCTCTTGCCACTCGGTAAGATCGTGGGACACATTTGAAACTGCAGGAACATCAGCCATCTGCATATCATCTGCGAATCGGAACCCTTATTCACATAAGCTCCTCATAGGAAGAGCCAAGTTAATTTAGTTACGTGTTTCCTCCACATTGTTTGAAATCGACCTACATTACTCGTAAAAGTTAACTAATTACCTTTGAGAGGGAAATCTTGAAATGTGGTCAGAGTGATGCCCTGAACGAACTCTCTCAACTAGTCGGTGACCCCAAACTTTTTGAGATCCTTCTTATCGGTGTCAAAGCCGACATGGGGTTCGAGGAGCGCCATACGGCCTGGATCGGGGAAGGTTTTGATTCTGTCGGCTCGCTTGGTGGCTTCGAGTCTGCGCTGGTCGGCTCGCTAGGAGGCTTCAGCCACGGTTTCCTTGGAAAGCTTGGTGGCCTCCGCTACAACCTCGGAAAATGTCGTAGCGCCCAATGACACGTCTTGGGATCTCTTCGCTGCCTCCCTTGTGATCTCATGAGTGCGCTTGGCTCTTTCCTCCTCAAGGCTCCGATATTTGCTCCACAACTCCATGTTTTCACCTTCTTTCTTCTTCTACGTCGTATTCGATCAGAACCAGGAAGGTACGGAGCCTGATCCAATTGGGCAACGGATCACAGAACATTCCGCGCCACGTCCCGCCTTGCGTAACCATCAACACTTCCCCAATTTTGTTTCCTTGCATATTTTTTGGGTCCATTAATTTCTAAATCCTTTTAATCATTAGGCTTACTGCCAAAAAAACTGACCATTATGTTTAAAGTGATAACATTATCGTACCATATATTTTTATATATAATGCATGAACAAGTTTTCTCATCCATTATCCTGTGATACTTCTTTCTTCTTCCTTGGGACTTCAGGCAGTACGTATGGTCCCTTTTTACTTCTTGAGTCTTGCCTCAGTTCCGTAGTGTCCTATGGAGGCAAACAGATCAGTTGATGCGCCTGGAATTTTTTTAGGATCTGTCAACTTCTGTAACGTCAGACATCTTATGATATACGGCAAAGTGCATTTAATTGTAGTTGTGTAAGCCAATATGCGTCAAGCATTTAATGTGGGGTGAAAGCTTGTCTACAAATGAATGATCGTCCACTGTTACTCAAGAAATCTGGGTCACTTGTTTGTCCCTCTCTGTCTCTCCAGGGCAAGATCAAGTTTTTAATGATTATATGAGCGTGAGGGCACAGACAGCGTATAACATCTTCAGTCTCCAGACACAACCATAAGACAAGTAGACTACTGCAAAGAAAATAAAAGTTTCCGAACATTTGATCGTCGAAATATCACATGAGATTCATTGTGTGGTTCATCTATTAGATCATAACAGTCAACAGAAACAGTACGGGACAGATAATGGAGGGCAGGCCAGGGCAAAAACACAGAGCAAAGAGAGTTACGTTTAACCAAAATGGAAAATTGATAATCAAATGAAGTCCAACCAGATAACCAACATATATCGTTTCGCACGTACTCTGTCTGACGACTGCACAGGACACACACGATGTGGTTATCTTCTAGGTCGGCAACGAGACATGTTTGTTCAATTTTCAGACAAGGCGCGCAGCCGTCGTTAGATATTTAAAGTGTGTGTCTTGGAAAAAAAAAATTGAACTGCATGCATGCATACAGCCAGAGTCCAGAGAAGTGATCAAAACAGGTTAGATTTTATTTTGGTGTTACAAAACGATGAAAAATTTTTAATTAATGCCTATAAAGCCTCTGTTTTGGCTATGAATACGTGTTTTTCATTTTTCTGTACAAAATTAAAATACACAATACTAGCAATGATCCTTAAAAGTATAAGTATCTGTTGATTTTTTTTTTGGGAGAATTAGTAGTAATTAATATTATTACCTACATTGATTATTTTTATCTGGAAAGTAATGGTTACTTTGTTTATAAGATAATGTCATCATCATTTAAATATAGAGTTTCTAAACCCGAAGAATGCTGTCAAAACTTAGTCTCATCGACCAATCTGACCACAGTAAGTAGGTGTTTATCTTGTCCAAGAACCTGACCGATTTTTATATAGGGGCAGGGTTTGCACAGCCTAAGGTTAGCACAACTTGACGATATTAATTTCAAATAATGAACATTGCTTGGTTACAGGACAATGAAGCACTTGGAATATTCCGCGTACTGATGGGAGAGGTTCCTGATATTGATGTCCTTCAACTGCCAAAAATAAGTGAAATTAGTGAGTACTTGATTATATCAACAATGCTATCTCACCCTCATTAGCACGTAGCTGGTAGTAGAAGTAGACCCCATGAAATAAATTTTGGCTTTTGATATATATATATAGCCATATATATATATATATGTGTGCCTAGCTATTTAAATGCAAGATTAATGATATTACGACGATCGTAGGAGTCATCATCATCAAGTTGTGAGCTGTATGAAGCAGTCAATATCTAACTCCCATCCCTGCATGTGCACACATTGACAAGCTTAGCTTGCAATATTGAGGTTTCGTGTTCAAACATCCAAAATTTTCAACAACAAAAAAATCCCCTTCTTCCATTGCTTCTGTCACCTTCATATTCTGCAGCCAGGCCCTCACTGCTTTAATATCATTATTTAATAATGTTCAATTATTCACACGGTTCAGTGCTTGTTTGGGAACACCATTTTTCCAACATTATACGTAAGTCGAGATAAAACCATCTTCAAATCTGTAAAAACCATCTTGAAATCCATAAAAATCATCTTGAAATCTACAAAATACCATAAAATCTATAAATTGCTTTCTCCCAACGGAATTTCCAAACACACTCTCAAATGGTATAATACTCCTTCAGGACTTAATATAATGCTCAATTTGTGTTTCAATTTCTTCATTGAAATATGATTTATATTAAGATTTGGAAGAGCGCATACAATAAGTTATTAGAATATAGTCTTATATCGGCTAATTGGAAGATGGAATTAAAATATATGAAAAAACAAACATAATATATACATAATATTCACTAAATTATGGTATCAAGAGCCACTCGATCTAGGACAAATACATGTGTGTGTACATATGCATTACAACAGTGGCGGAGCCAGGACCCTAGACCAGTGGAGGCAATTTTTTATTTTCAAACAAATGACAATAAGCTTACAAATATAAATAATTTTGAGTGGGTTCAAATCTTAAAAATCAGTGGGTGCAAAATAAAAATCTAACAAATATTTACCCATACACCTAAAAATTGAGTGGGGGCACTTGCCTACACTCAACATTGAGTGGCTCCGCCACTGCATTACAATAGTTGGGTGATGGAATAAGACGATGAAGGTGGGTTAGGTTGGGACCATATGATATGGACGGAGGTGAGGGATATGAATATATCATTCAAAGGGGGAGGCTCATGTTAGGCAATAATATGCCCGTTTGGAAAAGTGGTAAATAAGTAATTTTACGTAAGTTGAGGTAAATATGTGAAGGAGATTATCTCGATTTACGAGAAATCACTGTTGAACGTGTATTTGGATTTTACAATCGCTTTGTCAAACATTTCAAATATTGCTGTTGAAGCTTGAGAGATGAAGACCGGCTAATGTTGACATGAAGAGGTTTGTGTTTGAAAAGGATTATTAGAGAGAAATTAGAATGTAATTAATGGGTGATATTATACCGAGGAGCGCATGATCACGAGGGCCGGCCATGCATGAGAGTGACATGACAGTGAGATTAAAAAAGGGGTTGTTGGGTTGTATTTGTAAGCAACGATGATCAGCAGTGTAAAAATGGCGTCCAAAGATTGATCACGAGACCTCATTTTGTAACATTTAACAATACGACAGCCAATTGCGTTGTTGTCTTGTGGATATAGCTTGCTAGAGTGGGACCAAACCTGCGACATTAACAACACTACACTACTACGTACACAACATCCATCCATATCCATCCATCCTCAAGCAGTAACTACTGCTACGTCGTTGCGTGTTTATTTTATATATCTCTGTCGTTTGTTTTCCTGGTGCTTGTCTATTTTTCCTTTTCAATTGACTTAATGTTCATCCAACAACGACAAAAAATCACATTTCTACAGGAAAATCGTATCGATTTTTTTTTTTTTAATTTCAAGGACAGAAACAAAGGCCACATGAGGAGGTGGGGGCCAGGAAAATTGAATCCCAAAAGCACATCAGTTTCATGTAGCAGAAATGAGATATTACTGTATCAGTAGGGTCACTAGGGATGAGAAACATTCACAGTGGAATCCAGAAGCAATGACTTCAATTGTGTCGTTGTCTACTGTGAACAAAAAAATCTTGCTCAATTAAAATTTAAACTTTTACATTAAGATGTATCTACGTTTTGTATTCAACAGCGCATTATCTTAAAATAATATACACACACACACACTTGCTTAACAGCAACAAAAACTGACCTTTGGATGCTTGGGATTGAGTTGTGAGTATTGTTAAGAAAGTTACAAAGTGGATTAGGCAACAGTGAAATCTAATAATACTTTACTGGAATGGTTTTCCATGAATGAGTTTTTTAAGCAAGTGTTTGGATTCTGCTCATCATCATTATTCTTTTGAAATGGAAGTGTGTGGTGCGATTGAAGGGAAGGAGGGGGTTTCCATTTTTCACTGACTCATCATCAATAGAGGCTTGAAAATTGAGTGCTGAGAATGGTAATGTGTATGGAACTAGCTAGGGAAGTCTTGTCCAAGTGGGATTTGTCAACAAGGGACTCACTGATGAGTTGAGTTCATGGAGAATCTAGCATTTTGATTTCCCTGCAAGTCACTCATTTTAAGTTTGTCCAATCTGATGCTCCACTTTTTAGTTTTTACTGTAAAAGAATAGAAAAGATGAGCCAGGGTTACAACTTACAGGTGCGAAATAGAGAGAAGCACAATTAATGTCCACGCACGTAATAAAGGCAAAAGGTCATTCACATACTCACGCATAGAGGGTTAAGTACTCTCCGCATGCAATCCTAGTTTTTAAATAGTTGCACTATCTTCTTATCCAAAGCAATTTAATTAAAAAACTAAAAAATTTGTACAAGCAGATCCACGCAGTCACTAGATTTTTTTGCGATCTCGGGCAGATTTGGGCTTATGACTCCCCGCTGATTCCCCCGATATTCGGTGCCTTTTATTCGGTCCCTTATCTTTTTTCAACTGGATCAGGTAACCCGGGGTAACTGTCTAATCCGGAGTGGGGATTTAATTTTGGCACACCCCTCTGAGGTGATTTGCACCAAGGGCGGTAATCACCTCCCAACAAGCGTGTCTCCAGGTTTGAACTCAAGTCCGTCTGGGAAAGTGTCAGTTGCCTTATCACTGCAGCCTAGCCCTTGTTGGTATGCATTCAATAGTTAATTGCACACATTTCAAATAATGATGTGTGTATGATTTAAATTTTGATTTATTATATTCAGAGATTAATATGATACAACATGTGTTGATTATGCAATCTCTGGTCAAATGTCAGGATAGTATAGTTTGTAATTCTTTTTTTTTAAACAAATCATAGACATTTTCCTGCATGAAGTAATTTTTTTATACACAAATTTTAAGTAGGGGATTGGGCTCACCCACAAACTAAAGGTATGAAGCAATTATGCTCGAGCAGACATGGTAACATGTAAATTTGAAAGAGAGAAGTGGGACCGGGAAAGTTGGGCTCGGGGCAGAGGGAGGCCCAAGGAGGAGAAAGAGACATGACGAAAGAAGACAGGAAATCTTTTCCAATCTAGACGATGGTGAAAGCTGCACATACGGGCTCAAAACTTTGTATTTGGCCCCCCCCCCATCCCCCACTTCACACTGGAGGTGGTAAAATGAGTCAATCCGTCGACTAACTATTTTTTTAAAAAAAAATCATATTTTTAACATATAATATTTTTAACTTAGATTTAAAATATATTTTTTATTTTTAATACACAAAATGAAATATCATTTTTTATAAATTTAATTATAAAAACACACCACAACGTGAATATAGAATATATAATTCAAGTTTTAAACAATACATCTTAAAACATATGTAATGCACTTTATAAGAATGGATTCAAACTAAATATAAATTATAAATCAAATAATCAATAAACATACCATATTAATTGAGTTTGTATTATAATCATAAGTTATCCATATATTTTTTATAAATCAATTTTATTTTTTAAAAAAAAGTGGGCTACTTGGGGGTTAGCTTGCAATTAAACCGCATCTCAATGAGCATCATTTTCACAACCCAACCTGCCATTTGTTGAAAGGTTCACCCCGCTGGTTGAAC
>JANTPZ010121053.1:0-27850 GCA_025593235.1 Vachellia pachyceras
TGTGATGTGAAACCTATGCATGTATAGATGATATATGATAGCCAAGAACTCCTAAATGAATGATCAAATATGATTAAAAAAGGATTAGGAGTTAGGGTTTCAAAAAGATGAAGTTTGAAAATGAAAAGTTTGGTTTTTATCAAAGTGAAGTTGGTCAAACCCCAAACTTTGACCTATTTCAAAACAGGGTAAATGAACTCCAATTAAGCTGAAATTTTACATAAAAATATTTGGCATTGTAAGGTTTAAAAAAAGTCAAAGAACAATGGATTTAGAGTTTTGTACAGAAAGTTATGATGTTCCAAAGATTGAAGAAAATCATTGAAAATCTTGGAAAATGAAAAATTGCCAAATGAACAGTACTTTTTTCACGCAGTAAACTGTATCAATTGGACAAGCTAATGACTCAATGAGTATTTTTCCTTTATAGAGGAACTTATAAGCTTCAAGTATAAATTGGAATTACTCAATTTTGATTTTTGTAGAATTAGTTATGGATTTTCAAAGTTGGCCCAAAAATCTGTGAATAGTGACGTGAATAGTAACCCTAAACTTGAAAATTTTATTTTTCACTCTTTGGTTATTCTAAGTCACTAAAGGCCTAAAGGTGCTTCCAAATAGATATTTAATGAAGCTAAAGGTAAATATTAAGGAGTGTCACATATAACTTGGCAAATAAAATGTAACATCATGCTTCCTTTAATCCTCATTCACCTTGCTCTTACCCTTTCTTGAGCTTGCACATAGGATGGATAGTTGGGGAGAGTGAGATTTCATTGAGATCCCAATAGCAAAACACACTAACACAAACATAAATGTGCATGACATCTCTTGATAAATGAGTGTAGGATTAGGGTAATATGAAATTGCAAACTAAACAATAATATGCATATGGCCATAACATTCAAAAGAACATATTCATACACTCATCATCACAAATTTTCAACACTAAGTCATGTAGAATTCGCAAAGCATTTTCACTACAACTTTACATTAGGTTAGGAGTTTTGCTACCTCTGTTCTTTATCTTGAGCTTAGTTTGAAAGCTTTCTCCATTAACCTTCCAAGAGTGCTCTTTGATAGTTCACTTTCCTATACACAATATAATGGTATAACCATCAATTCCAAGTCATTACCAAGCCATGAAAACTATGAAACTCAACAAGTCTCCTCTTGAACTTTAAAAATCTTAAAACTTCAAAACTTGTCTAATTGATTTTCAATTCTTCCCAAAACTTTTCTCACTTCCACCCTACATAATTTTTCATTCTAAAGCTAATGGAAGCATCAAAACAATGAAAATCACACTCCTCATACTAGTTCCAGGTGTGGCTGAAAATCAACATCAAGAGGAACAAAGTGATTTTCAAACTTTCTTCACATGCAATAGCTTATTCTTGATTCTAAAACACTTCTCATGCATTATTTAACTCAAAGACACCTCTTCCTCATCAAATCACAATTTGGACAACACCTCCCGTTAATCTTTATCATTTCAAAAATTCATACAAACAACAAACCAAAGCAATATATACATCAATCAACTTCTTATCATGCAAAGAGTGATTTGCAACCAATCTTTTCCTCTAAATCCCTCTCTTTCTCATTTTCACTCTTCAAGAACCCATACCTTTCAGCACCAAAAAGAGAGTCTTAATAAAAAATCTAATCCATTAGAAGTGTAGAGGAGGTTGCAAGGATTAAGAAGAGGTATATGATTGCACGGAAGAAGCTTTTACCTTGAAGTTTTGTGGAATTTTTCTCCTCTTGAGCTCAACAATGGAGGACACCCTCTCCTCTTCTTTCTCTTCTCTTTCTTATAGTGAAAGTGGCTGAAGAAAAGGGCAAAATCTGGTTTAATTCCATATGTTAAATGGTTGGATGGCTAGGATTTACTCTCACAAAAGTTGATGGATCTAATGGCTCAAAACTTTCGACCACCACTAACACTTATTGGTCTCTCATTTATGGTCATAACATGGAGAAACTACAGGGTTGGGGACTTGGTTACACAAACCAATCCATTTAATTGATCCGTTACAATTTATACGGATAAAATAACTTTGTTTCGATAAACTTTTCCACTTATTTGGAGACATCTATATCTCTCTTTTAATCTCCAAACATAAATAAATCAAGTGACAAGATGATTATTACAAAAATACCCTTGGAAACTTGAAGTTTCCACATAGCCACTTTACACTGTCACAATACCGATAAGCGTCTTACCATTAAGCAACTGGTCTTAGGATATAAAAAATTTCTAGAATTTTCATTGATATTCTTATCCTTTTCGTTTCCTCAAATTGCTTCCTGAAATGCCTTTAATTATTTTTTTAAATAAAACCCAATTTCTAAGATTTTTCCAAGGTATTTTTCTTTCGATCCAAAAAATCACCTTTCTCGTATTTTGAGAAATAGCTTTATAAAATACTAGAAATTTTACACTATTTTTCCTTGCCTTAAACTCAGATGTTTGAGGCCTCTAAGTACTTCAAATAATTATTTTTGGATAATTATAAATGCCAAAAATTAACTGATCTTTAAAATTCTCTAGATAACAATCTAGGCCGAATTTGGAAAAACTGACGCCCGTCATTTTGATCAGTACATTTTTCTCCATCTTTTGGGCCTCTGTAAATTTTTATGATATCTTGGTCAACTATGACTTTTGACATTGTCAAATAACCAAAATGCCCTTAGGCTTTTCCTTATTTACCAAAATGCCCTTACTTTTCTTTCAAAATTCCATTCTTTCCTTTAATCTTTATGCTTAATAACCTTTGTGCCCTTAGCCTTTATATCTAAATGACCTTCATATCCTTAACTTTTATGTCTAATGACCATCTTGTCCATCCAGTCCATTAACTTCCTCTTTTTCTGTTCTACCAATCTTTGGGCTTTAACTCATCTCATAACTACTGGTTTAGCCTTTATTTAAATGAACAGTAAACACATGGATACTACACATAGCCTTCTGTAAAGACTTCCAAAATTCTGCCATGAATCTTGGATCTTGATCCGATATGATACTCTCTGGCACTCCATGCAAACGAAAAATCTCTTTAATGTACAATTCTACAAATCTCTGTAAAGAATAGTATACTCTGATTAGCAAAAAGTGAGCTGATTTAGTCAATCAATCAATAATCACCTAAATAGCATCATAACTATTTCAGATTGGCAGTAAACCCATGATAAAATTCATAGAAATATTATCTCATTTCCATTTCGGGATATCCAGACTTTGGAGTAACCCAGGAGGCCTCTGATGTTCAATCTTGAACTTCTGACATGTCAAACATCTCAACACAAAATTAGTCACATCTTTCTTCATGTTTGGCCACCAATATTGTTGCTTTATGTCATTATGCATCTTGGTAATTTCAACGTGTATAGTATATATACTCCGTTGTGCTTCTTCTAAAATAGTTCTTTTAATCTCCTCATCATCAAGAACACAAATCCTCTTCTTATATCTTAAGATATCTGCATCCCCTACTTTATAATTTTGAACCTATCTTTGCTTTAAATCATCTTGAATTTACCTTAACCGGTCATCTTTCATCTGAGTATCCCTAAGACTTCGATAAAAACTATAATCACTCAGTACCATATTCAAAGCAATCATTCTTTGATTTGGAAGTACCTAAAAGTCCCTCAGTCCTTCCAAACAGTAGTGCTCATTCAAGCTTATATAGAAAACATGAATAGATTTTTGACTTAAGGCATCAGCTACAACATTAGCCTTACCACAATGATACTTTATCTCAAAATTATAATCCTTTAAAAACTCCATCCATATACTTTGTCTATTATTAAACTCTTTCTGATCCACCAAATACTTTAAACTCTTGTGATCACTCAAAACTTCAAATTGAGTTCTGTACAGGTAATGCCTCCAAATCTTTAATGTAAACACTACGGCGGTGAGTTCCAAGTCATGGGTCGGGTAGTTCTCTTCATGAGGTCTCAATTGCCTTGAGGCATATGTAACGACCTTGCATTCTTACATCAATACACACATCAAACCCTTGAGGGAAGCATATGTATACACCATATACAAATGATGGGGATCAGGAAGGTAAGCACAGGAGCTGTAGCTAGCTTTTCCTTCAACTTCTGAAAAGCAGCTTCAAATTTTTCAGTCTATATGAATGGCTGATCTTTCTTGTTTAACCTAGTTAAGGGCATCACAATATGAGAGAATCTCTTTATGAATCTCTTGTAGTAGCCAGGTAATCCTACAAGACTTCTACCTCAGTTACTGACTTCGAGGTTCCCCACTTCAACATGGCATCCACTTTACTAGGATCAACGACTACCCCTTCAGCAGATACCTTGTGGCCTAAAAATTTCACTTCCTTAGCTAAAACTCACACTTACTTAGCATAGCATATAACTGGTGATCCCTCAATATACATAAATCAACATGTAGTGCTCGTGATGCCTTTCGTCATTCTTAGAATACATAAGGATGTTATCAATGAAGATAACAATAAATCGATCCAAGTACATCCTAAAAACTTGATTCATATAATCCACGAAGACAGTTGGAGCATTAGTCAACCCAAAAGGCATAACCAGAAACTCATAATGCTTATAATAAGTTTGAAAGGCCGTCTTTGGAATATCCTCAGCCCTAACTTGGAGATGATGGTATCCTAATCTTAAGTCAATCTTAGAGAACAATGCGGCTCCCATAAGCTGATTTAACAAATCTTTAATCTTGGGCAACGAGTATTTATTCTTAACAACAACTTTATTCAATGGTCTGTAGTCGATGCATAATCGCATACTTCCATCCTTTATACCACTTTTGAACTTGAATTTCAATAGTTTTTGATTCAATTTTAGTCCTTCATGACCCTTCTTGTGCTTAATTTGAGATTTAGAGTTGTTGACTTGGATTAATGTGATTTTGGGTGCATCTGCCATGAATAATGATACAACTATGCTTAAATTCCATCATGAGCAAATGATACTTCAAATATTTGCTATTTCATTTCAGGAACTCTGAACAATAACATGAGGAGACAGCTCTGGGTAAGTTCGCTGCGGCGCAATTCAGAATTCACCGCGGTTAAAGTTCAAACAGACAAGCATGAACCCTCGGGAGAGGTTCACCACGACGAATCAGGCTCTAAATGGAAACAAAACCTGACCCACCTTCTTGGATCCAACCCTGGACAGTTAATACACACCAAATAGGGTAAATTTCGAAGAGAAGAGGAGGAAGAAGGCATAGATCACACCCATCCACATTTTCTCTCATTCTCTCTACTCACAACCCTAATCTCATCTATTTTTCACCATTAATCCATCCATTCGGAGCTTGATTTCACATCAAATGAGTAGCTGAGCATCTATTTTCCTGTTGAAGATGAAGATAGTCTGAGTTCAAAGTTTTGAAAGGGGAGTATTAGTTTTTAATTTGTATTTATGTTATGGATTACTTGGTTTCTGAGTTAAAACTTGTAATTTGTACGTAGATACTCAGGCTCGGTTGAGCCAAACTTGGATTAATTGTATATTGAAATTGTTTTGTGATTAACATGGTAGAGTGAAGTCTCACTTCTACCTATTCAATGAAATCTTTGTAATTCTCTTCTATCTTCCTAGTTGTGCTTGATATTAGAGGCAATGATGTGTTGAGTTGAATTTTTCACTTTGTGATTTCCGTACACACACTAAGTATTTTTAAAGGGTTTCATGGAATGGATTCATTACATGGAATTTCTGACCCATCGAGTTGTTGGGGTTTTCATTACAAAACTTAGTGCGAAAACTAATACTTTCCCTAATCTTTTGTAAACTATGATGGCATATTCATTTTCAAGATTGAATCTGTAATATCCACCCTTTTATGTAAATTGAAATAGAGGCCAAACTAATAGTTATGAGTTAAGATAAGGCCCAGAAATAAAAGTACAGAAAGAGAAGATGTTAATGGACCAAAGATACCCTAGTCAATTTAGCCTTAAGGCTTTGAAATTACTATGAATGTAAGCCAGGGACATAAATATTATTAAGTAAAAAGACCTAGGGCAATATGGTCATTGAATAAAAAGGGGTCAAAACGGTAGTCAAAAGTCAAGTTAGAGGCCACAGATAGAAAGCATGGAATGGGCTGGATAACCCAAAGTCAGACCTGGCTCAGCGGATGAAATTTTGTGAGAACTCCGTAGTTAAGCGTGCTCACCCTAGAGTAGTGTAAGGATGGGTGACCTCTTGGGAAGGACCCAAAGGTCATTAGACAAAAGATCAAAGGCGAAAAAGTATAGGGCAAAATGGGAATTAAGAAAAGTTAGACAGTATAAGGGCAATTTGGTAATTAAAGAGAAGTGTAAGGGCATTTTGGCAATTTGACAAAGTCAAAGTTAAAAAGTCAACTGTTGACCAAAATATCAGAAAAATTCACAGATTCTCAAAGATAGAGCAGAATTGAGAACTCACTGATTAACTAAGATTTGACACATTGTCAAAATGCAACCTAGATCTCTATTTAGAGAATTTTGAAGGTAAATCGGCCGAAAATAATTATTTGAGGTGCCAAGAGACCTCAATCATTTGAGTTTAGGGCACATGAAAATAACGTGAATTTTTTAGTAATTAATAAAATTATTACCCAATATACGATTAAGGCGAATTCTCAGAATGGAGGGAAAAAGACCCAAAAATCTTGAAGATTGGATTTTCTTCAAAAATTATTTTCAGACAATCTGAAGGGAAAATTGAGGAAATGAAAAAGGGCTAGAGTATCCGTAAAAATTATAGAAATTTTTAATGCCCTAAAAGTTATTTGCCCGTTGGAAATACATTTTTCAGAGATGTTCAACAGGATAAAATTACCCTTTTATTTTTGGATGAATTTCAAGGGTATTTTTTGGGAAAATATTTTACTATATTAATAAATGAATTATGAAGATTAAAAGAGGAATAAAATATCTCCAGAAATGCAGAGATAAATTTACCGGAATAAAGTTATGTTTTACAGTAGAAGTTGTAACTGGATGACATTTAGTTTGATTGGAGTAACCAAGTCTTAACTCCTAAGTTACTCTCAATCACTACTACTTTTTACCAACCAATGAGAATGGAGTAGTGTTATGTGTGGTGGTAAAAGGAGAAGCCATTAGATCAAGATTCTTTTTCAAGATTAAATCCTGGCCATCCATTTTTTTCCAAGGATTAATATAAACAAGAATATTTCTCTTCCATAGCCATTTATGTTATCATTTTCTCTCCCTCAAGAAGCAAAGAAGATGCCATTATCAAGCTTGGGAAGGAAGAAAAAGAGTTCACAATATTCAAGGTAAACGGCTAAACCATTCAATCACATACCTTTTCTTGATCCTTGTGATCTCTTCTACCTATTCCATGGATTAGAATTTGGATTAAACCTCTCTTTTCAAGATTCAAAGTTTGTGTTCTTGAGAGCAAAAGTTAGAAAGAGAGGGATTTAGAGCCAATAATCATATGCAAAACACTCCTTGTGTTGTAAGGAGTAATTTGGTGTATAGCTTGTGATTATTTGGTTGTTTTGTAGAATATGTGATTGTATAAGTTGAAAGTTTGAAAAATTATGTTATTGTATTTATGGAAGATTTTCGTCCAGATCTGTGATGGTGGAGAGGGATTTGGATTTTGATGGTTTTAATGCTTCCAATGGATTTAAAATGAGATTTTGTGTAGGGTAAAAGTGAGCACAACTTTTGGGAAGCATTAGAAATCATTAAGACAAGTTTCCAAGATCTAGAATTCTTTAAAAGAGCAAGAGGACTATATTACGTTTTTGTGAATTTTATGTCTAGTTAATGATTTGAGAATGATGATTATGTTCTTGTGTAATGTTTAGGAAGTCTAAATACCAAAGAAATTATTGGAAAAGATTAACAAGAGAGCTTCAAGTTCAAGGGGAATTAAGAGGACAAGGTAGCAACACTCCTAACTTTGGCATCTACTTTGCATTGATTATGTCATCCACTTTGCATTGAAATTGTGAAACTTTACTTGTGTGAAAGCATGATGGTTGTTATGCAATGATTGTCTTGGCTTGGGTGAATACTTGATTGATTGTTCTTGTTACATGGCATACTTGATTTCATTAATAATCATGCACGTAGATATATTATTAGAGTGTTTGCTACAGGGATTTCCTTAAAATCTCACCCTCCCCAACTAACCATTTTATGTACAAGTGCAAGCAAGGGTAAGAGCAAGGTTTATGGTGATTGAAGGTAGCATATAATCATGTTCTTGCTTGTGGAAATTATGTATTGTGATTGAAGTTTATGTTTGAGAGTTGTTGTAGTTATGTAATTATAAACCCCTACTTGGGGATATGTGATGATGTATGCATGAGTAAGTGCTTAAATGTTAAGGGATGTTAAGGAATTTATCATGCATTGCAAGAGGATACAACTTAACTAAAAAGAGGCTTTAGAAAATTTTTAAAGAAAAGCTAAAGTTTCAAGTGAAGGGTTCCAAAATCCTAGAAACTTCTCTGTCTTCAATCGATGATGAAAAATAGCAAACGAACTCTGATTGAGCTGAAACTTTTTAGTTAAATACTACACGTCCTAATCTTTAAAATGAGCTGAAGTTTCCTAAATTTGGATGTGTAGATCAAGAGTTATGATTTTCCAAAGTTAGAGAAAAATCTGAAAAACTGGAAAGTTACCAAATGAATAGTGATTTTCACGGAATAAGCTGTACCATATGGGCAAGTTTTGGAACTAGTGAGCATTTTTTCCCTGTAGATCACTTCATAAGCTTCAAATAGAAATTTGAATCACTCAATTTTAATTTTTCTAGAGTTAGTTATGATTTTTCAAAGTTGGGTCAGAAATCTGGAAATTGACCAAATTAACAGTAACTCCATTTTGAAATTTTTATTTTCACTTCTTTTGTCAATTTAAGTTATCTAAGGCCCTAAAGTGGTTCAATAGTGATATAATATGAAGTTTATAAGGGAAAATAAGGTGTGTTATAGAATCCACCATCAAACACTTTTACACCTTAATTTTGTTTTGCTGCTCCCTTATAATTCAAAAATACCAAAAAGGAATTCTATTTTGTATTTAGCCTTTAAGTACATAGTCATTTTGAATAAAAAATAGTGTTCATTTGCAAAACTAACTTAAACACAAGCTGAAATCTAGTGGTATACAAAGCTCCAGAGAGAACGACCCTAGGGTTGTACAAGGTGCAACCCTTGGAAATTACAAATCTTTTGATCCATTTTCAAGGCTAGACAACGACAAAGTTTAGATTGTGTTTGTTTTTTGTTTATTTTACATTTTTGTTTGTTTATTTTGCATTTGTTTATAGTATAGGATCAACTTGTGTATATCATAGCATTGCATTTTAGGAAGACCAGCGTTTACACCAGCTTTCATCTGCATTCTGCATAAATTTTCGCTGCCACCAATCTCCATTTTTGCCGTGACGTATGTGAATTTCACAGAGAAACACCTTCTCAGGTATAGTGCACCGTGACTAAAGTTGAGTTTTGTCGCGGCATAACTTGCATTTTTAACGAGAAATCCCTTTCGGGTACTGTTCACCGTGACTAAATCTTATTTTCGCCGCGGCTAAAACTTCTTTTTCACACTTCATCCACTTGATTCATTTCAATTTAAGTACATACATACACTTCAATCACACATATCTTTCATGCATACTAATTGACACACTCACACATACCCATTCCATTCATGTGAATATCATGACTATTGAAAGTACTTGTCCCACATTTAAGATTGAAGATGAGCTTGTACAATCAAGTGTCTTATCTATTGCCTCTATTGCTGAATATGAGGAACCATCCTCTTTTGAATCGTTGTATTCTGAAAATTCTATCTGTGCTTGTGAGGGGATTGGAACATGTCTGCAATGCATTGTACTGAAATGTTTGATTCCTGTATCGCAGACTCAAAATGAGGAGCCGATGGAACTGGACAATGATGTTAAGGACAACACAATTAAAAGAGATTCCCTTGGAATGAAGGAGCCTAGTGGTGTTGAAAAGAATCTTGGCCAAGCAGCTAGAAAGTTAGTATACCGACAGAATACCTTAAATGATCAGGGAAATGATCTCAACTCTCTTGAGCTTCATAAGTTGATTCCTTCAGTTGTGCAACCCCCTACCCTAGAATTGAAACCCCTGCCTTCTAATTTAAAATATGCTTATCTTGGGTCTAACAATAATCTTCCCATTATAATTGCTAATTCTTTATTTCAAAAAGAGGATGAGAAACTATTGGCTGTTTTAAGAGAGCATAGAAGGGCATTAGGGTGGACCCTAGCAGACATCCCGGGGATTAGCCTTGTGATATGCATGCACAGAATTCTTTTAAAAGAAGAGTTGAAACCCATTAGGCAACCCCATAGGAGATTGAACCCCCTGATATTGAATGTGGTAAAAAAAGGAGATTACCAAACTATTGAGTGCAGAGATCATTTATCCAATTTTGGATAGCAAGTGGGTTAGCCCTGTCCATGTGGTACTTAAAAAGAGCAGGATTACAGTGGTGAGGAATGAAAAAGATGAACTTATACCCACAAGGGTCCAGAACTCTTAGCTTGTGTGTATAGATTATAGGAAATTAAATGATGCCACACGAAATGATCATTTTACTTCACCCTTTATCGACCAAATGCTTGATAGGCTAGCAAGGAAATCGGATTATTGCTTTTTGGATGGGTTATTAGGGTACTTTCAAGTACCAATTGCACCTAAGGACCAAGACAAAACCACATTCACATGTCTTTTTAGTACATTTGCATACCGAAGGATGCCCTTTGGATTGTGTAATGCTCCTGGGACCTTCCAAAACTACATGATGGGAGTTTTCTCTAAGTTTCTAGAAGAATGCATGGAAGTTTTCATGGATGATTTCACTGTTTATGGAGGATTCCTTCGATGATTGTTTGACTAGCCTTGAAATTTTTTTGAGAAAATGTATTGAGAAAAATTTGATCTTGAATTTTGAAAAATGCCATTTTATGGTAAATGAGGGAATTGTTCTAGGGCATTTGATTTTGAAAAAGGGTATAGAAGTAGATAAAGCAAAAATTAAAATAATTTATTCATTACCTTACCCTAGTTGTGTAAAAGATGTTCGCTCTTTTCTTGGACATGCTGGGTTTTATAGACGTTCATTAAGGACTTAAGCAAAATTTCATTACCTCTTTCTAAGTTGCTGCAAAAAGATGTAAAGTTTGACTTTAATAATAATTGCAAAGTGGCTTTTAATGAACTAAAAAAGATGCTTGTTTCTGCACCTATTTTAATCACCCCAAATTGGGAATTACCCTTCGAGCTTTCTTGCGATGCTTCTAATTATGCTGTAGGAGTAATGCTTGGGCAGAAACTCGATAGGGTTACTAGAGTTATAGCTTATGCATCCAAGACCTTAGACCCAGCTCAAATGAATTATACCATAACTGAAAAAGAGTTGTTTCCTGTTGTGTTTTCATTAGAAAAGTTTAGGCCTTATCTATTGAGCTCTCATGTTATTGTTTTCACTGACCATGAAGCTGTTAAATACTTGCTCAAAAAGCCTCAGTCAAAACCACGATTAATCAGATGGGTTTTGCTCCTTCAAGAATTCGACGTGGAAATTAAGGATAGACCAGGATCTGTGAATCAAGTAGTGCATCACCTGAGCCGACTACCAGATGACACCGGGGGAGTAGATTCTTCTAACTTAACTTGTGATTCATTCACTGATTCACTCCTATGCACTTTAATTGTTAGGGAGCCATAGTATGCTGTGGCTCAAATTCTTTATCTGATACGCATTTTCTTATCACTTGATCGCTACACATCCTCCACTAAATAATTTACAATATTAGCATACTATGGCTCAAATTCCATAGTTTACGGAGGGAATTTTAGTGCATGGAGGATAGCTAAAAAGGTTTTAGATTCAGGATTTTACTGGCCTTCATTATTTAAGGACTCATATTTGTTATGTTGCACTTACGATAGATGTCAACGCTTTGGGGGATTAGGTAAACGTCATGAAATGCCTCAACAACCCTTGTTGTTTTGTGAAATTTTTGATGTTTGGGGTATTGATTTTATGGGACCTTTTCAGTCATCCTTTGGCTTTGTGTATATACTCTTAGCTGTAAATTATGTTTCCAAATGGATTGAGGCGATTCCTACTAGAAAAGATGATGCCCAAGCTGTGTTGAAATTTGTCAAGTCAAATATGTTTGTAGGTTTGGTATTCCCAAAGCCATAATAAGTGGTAGAGACACCCACTTTTGTAATAGAATTATGAATAAACTTTTTTTGAAGTTTAATGTCTCCCATAAAATCTCTACTGCCTATCATCTGCAAACCAATGGTCTAGCCGTAGTATCAAATAGAGAGGTGAAGTGCATCCTAGAGAAAATGGTTAAACCATCAAATAATGACTGGAACCTCTGCTTGGAAGAAGCACTATGGTCCTACAGAACTGCGTACAGATCTCCAATTGGAATGTCACCATACTCGTTGGTATTTGGTAAATCGTGCCATCTTCCGGTAGAGTTGGAGCATAAGGCTTATTGGGCAGTCAAGCAGTGTAACATGGACATGGAAGCTCTTGGAAATGAAAGGAAGCTGCAGCTGTAGGAAATGGAAGAGTTGCAATTGGAAGCGTATGAAAATGCCCGAATGTATAAGGAAAAGACTAAGTTGGTACATGACAAGGCATCCTGAGAAAGAACTTCAAAGATGGCGATAGAGTGCTACTTTTCAAGGCTCACTTTAGTTTTAAACCAGGAAAATTCCATGACCGTTGGGACGGGCCTTTCCTAGTAACAAAGGCGCACAATTTTAGTGTGGTAGAGCTCAAATATGAAGAAACTGGAGCTATTATGAATGTTAATGGACATTTATTGAAACACTATGTAATATCCATATATTCCTGTGAGTGGAAATAGAGGGTAAGTCGATAAATTATGTGATGATTTAATGCCATGGATGTGGCAATATAGAAAGGAAAATGCATCTAGACAAGAAAGATCATGATTGACTAAGTCCCTAGTCTTAAGGATTTTAAGTAAGAATGACCCAAGGGCAAAATGGTCATTTGGCTTAAATGACAAGGGTAAAATGGTCATTTGATTAAAAAGGCTTAGGGCATAAAATGTCATCAAATAATAAGGATATTTTGGTAATTTGGTCAAAAGTCAATAAAAAAGTCGAAGTTGACCAAAAAGCCAAAGTCAACCCAAAGTCAAAGTTAACCATAAAGTCAAAGTTGGTCAAAAATGTCAAAAGTCAACCAAGGGTAAAGTAGGAATTAAGGAAGGGTAGAAAAAGTGATGGCATTTTGGTAATTAAGAAAGAAATAAGAAGGTAGTGGCATTTTCGTAAATAAGTGGAAGAAAGACAAGGTAATGACATTTTTGTAATTAAAAGATTTTGGAGTTAATGACGACTGAAAACTAATTATTTGAGATAGTAGGAGTTCTCAAACGCCGGAGACTCGAACTGAGGAAATTTTAGTTGGGTCATGAAGTATTTAATAAAATTATTATCCGATTTCAAAAAACGGAGAACAACAGTGCCCAAAAGCTCCGAAAAAGTATTTTCTTAGAAAATTAATTGCGGAAAATCCGGGAAGAATTTTGAGGAACGGAAAAGAGCTGGAGAATTAGGGAAAAATATAGAATTTTTCCATGTCCTTAAATCAAATTGGCCGCTGGGAGCCCCTTTTACGGTATTGCACGTAAATCGAGGAATCTTGGCGAGTTACGAGGAAATTTCGGGGATGTTTTGGGCTAGGACATGACGCCATCTAGGCAAGGAAGCCTAGGGAATGGCATTGCATGAGAGAGAAAGTCTTCAGAAAAGTAAAAAGATAGTTACCCGAGTAAAGGTTACTTTACAGAAATGTGTGCCATAGGATCAAGTAACCGGACGGGCAGAGGCCCAGTTAGCCTAACCAAACCGGCAAGGGAAGTCTAAAAAGCACTTTTCACCAAGCAATCCCATGAGGACAAGTGGCACAATCTCCATCAAGTACTTCCAAACTTGGCCTCCAAAAATCATTCTTAGCCACACAATTTGTAAGAGGCAATTTGTAAACTAGGAAGCTCTCTTTCTCTCCCTCATTTGGACGTCCACTTCTCTCTCTTTAGGTCATATTTTTCTCTCCCTTCTCTCTAGCAAAGAAGCCATTTTCAAGCAAGAAGGAAGAGCTCCAAGCTGCCATAACACATGGTAAGGAATTCTAGCAACCAAACCTCCATCTTTTCTTGAGTCTTGCAATCTCTACTACCTTTCTCTTGAGTTGTTTTCTTGAATGAGCCTCTCTTTTGGGAAGATGATGGCTAGGATTGTAAGAGTTGAAAATGGAAAAGAGAAGGTTTTAAAGGCGGTAAAGGGTTGCAAGTTGTTTCTTGAGTAGTAAAAGCTATGTAGATGGTTGTTTTGAGTTGTTGTAAAAATTTTGTGAAGCTTCATATTATGCGGAGGTGCTGCCCAAATTTCATTTGGCCTAAGGGGAGGTGTATTTGAGTTGATCAATGTTAAGAAAATGGGTTTTGGAAGCAAGAGAACACTTGGTTACATGAACAAAGTTTGAAAAACCCATTTTCCCCCATTTTTGCTGTTTTCGGCCAAGCCAAGAAAAAACTAGAAGGACTGTGATTTTGGGTGTTTTGATGGTTCCATTGGCTTTAAAATGATGTTTTGTGTAGGGTAAATCTAAGAGATGGATTTTAGAAGCCTTAAGGGCCATAAAAATCAAGTCTTGGACTTGTAGGACTCTTCGAAAACCAAAAAGGGGGGTTTTGTGCGTTTTTGCAAGTTTTGTTGCATCTTGATGATGGCATGTTTACATGGATATTATGCCATAATTTTTAGGGTTTTGATATCTCGAAGAGCTATTTGAAAGAGATCCAAGAACACTTTGAAGCTTGAGTAAAGGAAAGCAAAGTAAAGGTAGCAAGACTACTAGTCTTCCTCTTATGTGTATGAAAATGAGTGTGGAGACAAAGATTATATCCTTGAAAGGAATGGTGAATATCATGAAATTCTTGAGGGAATAATAAAGTGTGGAGACAAAGATTATATCCCTCCAAAGCCTACTATAAGGCAGTAATTGCTTGATGAGCGCTTAATAAAACTCATAAGAGTAGGTACACTATCCAACCAGAAGTGACGAAGAGATTTTGAAGTGAAACAACTATTTTGGGTGGCCCGGGATGAAAAGGAGGCACCATTGAGGATGTGGCATGATATCTCATCTGTCTGAGAGTGAGGTAGAGTAACAAGAGCCAGCAGGGGTGTTATGACATTCGTCGATTCCAGAATGGAAATGAGATAGTGTTGTAATGGATGGTGTTATGATGGAAGTCAATATCAAATTGCTAAAAAAGATGAATACTAGTGCCAGTTGCATAATCATGGATCGATTGATGGAATTGGTATATTTCTAGCAACATGAACAAGTTTTCCATCGCTAAATGGCATTTTTCTGGTAGTGTTTATATGCTCCCAATCTATTCTTAAGTTTGGTAAATTTTAAGAAAAATCAAGTTTTCCAAGACAAGAGGGTTCCAAAGGCCCTGAAAAATGAATATGTTTCACGTGAGAATTAAAATTAGCAAATGAGCTCCAATTGAGATGAAACTTTTCAGTTAAATACTACACATCCTAAGATTTAAAATGATATAAATTTTATGAAATTTGGATTTGTAGATTAGGAGATATGATTTTCCAAAATTTAAGGTAAAAACTAGAAAAACTGGAAGTGGTCATTTGGACAGTACGTGGTTTTGGAATAAATTGATACAAATGGGCAAGGATTGAAACCAATGAGTATTTCCCCCTATATATCACTTAAGAATCTAAATTTAGAAATTGTAACCACTCAATTTCAATTTTTCTAGAATTAATTATGATTTTTCAAAGTTGAGCCAGAAATCTGGAAAATGGGCCAATGAACAGTAACAGCGTTTTTAAAGAAAAAGAAAAATGTTCAAGTTCAGTAAAAAGGTCAATATGAGCCATCCAAAGCCTAATAGTGGTTCTAAAGTGATCTAATATGAGGAAATATAGGGAAAAAAGGAGGTGTTACACACTACCACGAGAATTACAAGCTGCCTTAGCCATCAGGTTGTTCCTTTCCTCCACTTACTCTTTACTATACGACTATGTTTTTGCTGAAATGAATCAATACAATGATGCATGGTATAAGTGTGGGAGAGGAACTGTCTATTAGGAGGTAGAGTAATTAGGTTTTGAATTCAATAAATTCCCCTCATTTCGATCTCTAGTTTTCTTTATGCTAAGTGGACCATGAAAGAGTATTTTACTATGAATTGAATGTGAACTTTACATTTTTTTTATAGCTGTATATATTTATGGATGTTTCCTATGCTGTTTTCCTAAATTGTGTTTTATGCTTGCATAAATGTCCGGTGTTGCTTGCGAATTCTGCGCTTTCTTTGTGATTGTTGAATTTTTCCTTCCAATCATTGAGGATAATGTTTGATTTAAGTGTGGGGGAGATTTAAGATTTAAGTTTTCCAAGCAATACCTTGATTTTAAAATGCAATAGGATTTTTTGAAAAAAATTTTGAAGGTTAAATGTTGGGCTATTTTGCTGAAAAATTTGGAAATTTCCAGGTTTCCTAAACTTTTTGTGCAAATTTTTTATTTTCTAGAGGTTTTGAACTGCAAATTTCGTTCTAGAACCATTTTCGTTGCAACCAACTTTGTTGTTCGCCGCAGCATAAGTTGTCAAAATAAGGCAATTCACCTCCCGGGTATGTTTCGCCGCGACCATCTTGTTAGAATAGGATTTGACTAAGAGGGGGTGAATTGGTCAGATTAAAAATTTTGAAACTAAAATCAAAATAAGAGTAAAGTTACTGAAGGAGTAAAAGGAGGATGAACACGGAGATTTATCCTAGTTCGGTCCCTCAGACCTACGTCCAGTCCTCAAAGTGCCTCTGAGCTTTATAATCCACTAATCACCAACAAAATGTGGCTCTTCAGCCTTTACAATGGAGATTCTCACTCCCCTTACAATTCTCAATGAAACAGAGTCTTACACTCTCTGTTCTTCTATCCAAATCCTAACCCAACAAATTCAAGGTCCCAACCTTGAAATATCTCACAGGTTTACAAAAAATATTGCTCAAGGATACTCTCACAAAGAGTATATAGCAATCAATGAAGTTCAGAATAAGAATTGAAGAAATCACAGAGAGACTGATGGATAGCTTTTAATGCTCATAGATTGATCGTTGTCTCTGTAATGAATGTTTGGAGTTTTTATAGATGAGAAGAATGAAGTTGTCGTTAGATAGAGTTTAATATCCATTACTCTCATCAACCAACTATTCATCTTCACCATTAATGCTGTAATAAATGCTTCTGAGTAGCGTGGACGACGAATGCTTGAATTATGCAATCTGTCTATGAGGACAATGTTTTTCTCTTTCTATGATAATGGACTTCTGCATTTATGAGGGTAGGTAAAGTTCAAACGTTGTTAGTCACGAATAAGGAAAGATGCAGAGCAGGTGAAAAGCTGTCAGAGAGAGAAAATAGCCGTTGAGAAACAATCTCGAGTGTTTATTCAAAGTACTTGAATGTTAATCAGGAATTTTGAATTTTATGAAACGAATCGAGTGTTTTCTGTCAATGCTCGAGTTTCACAAACACTTTTGAAATTGCTAGAGTGTTATCTGAGAGTATTGCAGAGGATTTTGAAACTTAGTGAAAATACTCGAGTGTTGAAATTTTTATGCTCGAGTGTTAGTAATACTTTCAATTGATACTCAAGTGTTCAGAAGAAAACTTGAAGTGAAATCATTTGAAATATCACAATACTTAAGTGTTGAAAACATAATACTCGAGTGTTGTCACTTTTCTGCCATTACTCGAGTGTTTGGATGGAAGTGTTGTGTTTTTGAGAAAATGGTGCTTGATACTCGAGTATTGTCAACACTTTCACCTAATACTCGAGTGTTGTGCTTGAAGTGTTGTCTTTCATTTGAAAATTTTTGCCCGATACTCGAGTGTTAAAAACAAGCACTCGAGTGTTGTCAACACTTTCTCCACAACATAAGTGTTATGCTTTCAAGTTCAAGCATTTTTACTCAATACTCGAGTATTCAAACTCAATACTCAAGTGTTGTCAATACTTCCATTTGTAACTCGAGTATTCTGCTTCAAGTATTGAGTACTCTTTTGAAAACAAAACCCGATACTCGAGTATTGCAACATAGTACTCAAGTGTTGTCAATACTTCAACACCAATGCTCGAGTTTCACATGAAAGTATTCTGTCAAAACATATTTTAACACCAATACTCAAGTATTCAAAATTATCACTCAAGTGTTTGTAACACTCCATCTCAATACTTGAGTTTTCACTTAGAGTGTTGGATTTCAGAAACATTTTTAACTTGCAATACTCGAGTATTGGAATCAAGAACTCAAGTATTATCAACTCTTTCAATAAAAACTCAAGTGTTGCCTGAAAGTGTTGATTTTTAACTGATGAAAAACATTGATACTCAAGTATTAAAGCACAGAATTTGAGTATTCCTCAATACTTTCATACAAACTTGACAGAACTCGAGTGTTTTACTAAGAACACTTAATCATCAACAATTTAATCTTTATAATCCCTAAAATCATTTTGTGATCGTCAAGATAAGGTACCAACATTCTCCCCCTCTTTTATGATGACAAAAACTTTGTAAAATCAGAATGGAATTAAGAGCTTAAATTGTCAAAGCATGAAAATATAAGGAAACCATGAAATCAGAGAGAAACAAATAAAATTCCTGAAATCATAATATTATAAAGAGGTTGTTCATAAGTAATAAGCCATAATCCATAAGTAATCAAATACAAAACATAAATAACAAAAAAAACACATCTGATTTTCTTTCTTCCCCTTTTTGTCAGCAATCAAACAAGGGGTGAAGAGGGAAAGGAGGGAGAAGGATCATATGAGGGCTCTGGAATGGGAGTGGGATCAATAAGATTAGATGAGGGAGCCACTGAAGTCAGAGGTGGTGCAGGTATAGGCAGAGGCTCTGGGTTCAAGATGGAAGATGAAAAATCAATCATGGCCAATACAACATCAGTGGGAGGATCCTCAGGTGACTGTGATGGAGGAGGAGGAACAGTAGTAGATAAAGGTTCCTGAGACTCTCTAATGAACTGCTCAATGGAAGAGGCTCTGATGTCCAAGCCAAAGACTCTACTATCCAAGCTAGCCACAGACCCCTGTAAAGTATCAAATTTCTCCAAGAGAAAGTCCTTAAACTTTATGAGGTCCAGGGATAAAGATGTAACAGTTGTTTCCAAGGTATTCCCTGTGAAATGATCATTCACAGCCCAAAGAAGTGAGTCCATATACTGAAGAGTCTAACCTTGAAAGTGGGATATGAATTCCTCACTCATTCTTCTAAACTCAGTCTCCATGTAAGTTTGCAAAGCTACCTGAGCAAATGATGGAGCAGAGGATGGATGTGGTGGAGCAGAGGACTGGGTCTCATCCTATCCTCGAGATGTGACAGATGTGGTCTTCTTCTTCATAGGCTAAGACTAGACCTTTACCACATCTATGCTCATCCTATGAAAATGCTGAGCAGAAAACATGATTGGATTCTCAATTTTCTCAACAAGATACCATACCTGATGAATGTCAAGAATTCGAGAGATGAGGCAAGGGTATGGCACTGTCATCCTCTTAGAGTTAGAAAATCTAAATCTCCACATCTCATTGAATATTAACTGGCCAACATTCCTCTTTTCCTTTGCCATAATGGATGTCAGAATATGATAGTCCATATGAGCTAGGTGAGTATAGTTCTTACTCTTATTCATTAAATATCTAGAATAGATGTAGTGAATAGTCCTCTGGATAACTGGCATGGAAGCAGGATCAAAAGATAAATTGCTTGGGTATTCTTCCCCAGGTCTCAGCTACTCAAACATTCCTTTTTTGAAAAGCTTTTCAACTCCTTATCAAACTCATGAGTCCCAAGATAATCTTAATATTATCAGCATTAATATTAATTTATGTCCCTCTAATCCTAGTGACCATGGAATGATGAGTGATTTTTCCCTTTTCATTTGTGAAAGAATTGGATTTCATGTTGTTGTAGAAAATCCTCACCATATCAGGGGAATAAGGTAAGTTGATCTCAATCAAATTCTTATAATGCTTCATGTAATCAGTCACATCAATGTCTAAGTTCTTAATTTCCTCCAAATTGACATATATTCCAGGGCATAATGCACGATTTTTTCATATTCATCCGGCTCAGTAATGTACAAGGTTTTATTATTGTAATCCTTAGGAATTTGAGGTAAAGATACCTTTTTAGAGCCTCTCTTTGAGGATTCCCCTGGGCCACTGATTCTTCCTCCTCTCTTCTTCTTCATACTTGAGATTAGCTTTCTCGGAGAGATGCTTCAGTGTTTGAATCAAAATCTTGAGTTGGAGTTTGTTTCGGGATTGAGAATGATGAAGCAAGAGCCTTCTCTTTATCCTTTTTCATGATAGATTTTGGTTGATCAAAAGAAGACTTTCGAGCCAAAGGAGCCACTGTTTCATCCTCCTCAGATGGCTTTATAACCCTTACTTTCTTCGAGGATGATTGAGAGTGAACAGGGGCTGAGGATGCTGACTTTATTCTCTTGGTACGGGCCATGATGATTTGGGAATAAGATTTGAGATTTTTGGTGAAGTTGCGGATGCAAGAGACGCCGAGAGCACGAGTGAAGATAGGTGGGAAATCTGTGGATTAAAGGTGTTGTTAATGGAGTAAATGGGGGTTTTAATGGTTTTTGGTGGACGAACAGATAGGTAATGGTTTGGGAGAGGTTGCAACTAATCGGGTGAAAGGATTTAAGAGAACTCGAGTGAAGAAAATGAAGTCAGGGTTTGAGTATTTGACAAAAAAAGGATTTTGAAGTTCAGATACGCCAACACTTGAGTGTTTTGTTTCAGTACTCGAGTGTTGAGCAAAAATAGCGTGAGTACTCGAGTGTTGTAACTCAGCACTCGAGTATTGAGTGTAACACTCGAGTATTGTTTTAACAGTACTCGAGTATTGTCTCAAGGAAGATGAACAGATAGGCCAGTACTCGAGTATTAACTCTAAGTACTCGAGTGTTGAACCTCATTTGCCAACACTGGAGTATTGGTCCTCCAGTACTAGAGCATCGGGGTCTCCTTTTCTTCAAACAGAGCCAGCACTCGAGTATTGCCATGGAATACTCGAGTATCGGGGTCCTCTGCTACTAAAATACTTTAATAATTGAGTATTAACCTTTCAATACTCGAGTATTTGAATTTTAAAATTCAAAATACTTACCACACTTGAGTGTTGAGATTGAACACTCGAGTATTACCTTTACTTCCATTCAATACTCGGGTATTTGACTTCCAATGATGCTCAGTACTCGAGTATTGGTTCCCAGAACTCGAATGTTGTTCCATAAGTTATCACTTGAACCTAAAACTTGAGTATTTCAACATTTTAAACAGTTAACACTCGAGTAATACCTCATAACACTCGAGTGTTCATTAATAATTGTTGAACACTTCATTTTTCTGCCTTCAGTACTCGAGTTTTGCCTTCAAGTGTTTTGTTCAACTCCTGTAAAACTTTGTCAAAACACTCCGAAGCTTAAGTTAGTAATGGTATAATCATCAAAATAGCATTAAATCAACATTATACTTACAATTCATTGGGATTTACCATTCCCAATTCTCTTCTAATATTTATGAATTGTTCTCTGGCCAATGGTTTTGTGAAGATGTTAGCCAGCTGAAGATGAGTAGGAATAAATTCAACTTTAATGTCTTTATTTTGCACATGATCCTTGATGAAATGATATCTTATATCAATATGCTTGGTCCTTGAATGATGCACAGGATTCTTTGAGAGATTTATTGTGCTGGTGTTGTCACAGTAGATGGGAATTTCCTTGAAGATCATTCCCAAGTCCTGGAGTTGCTGCTTCATCCATAAAACTTGAGCACAATAGCTTGCAGCAGCAATATATTCAGCTTTTGTGGATGATAATGATACTGTTGATTGCTTTTTGCTAAACCAAGATACGAGAGCTCCACCAAGGAATTGACATTGGCCACTCGTGCTTTTTCTATCAGTTTTATACCCAGCATGGTCAGAGTCTGAATAGGCAATTAACTCTTCACTGCTTCCTTTTGGATACCATAATCCAAGATCAGTGGTACCGGCTAGATATTTGAGAATTCTCTTGACATTTTCAGCATGGGATTCCTTTGGAGCAACTTGATAATGAGCACACATTCCAACACTGAATTGAATATCAGGTCTGCTTGCTGTGAGATAAATCAAAGACCCAATCATTCCTCTATATTTCTTTATCATAATCCTTTCCATTTGCATCAGCATCAAGGAGTGCATTGAGCTCATGGGAGTATCAGCACTTTTGCATTGATTCATTCCAAACTTCTTCAGTAGCTCTCTGAGGTACTTGGCCTGATTGATGAAAATGACATCTTTCTTTTGTTTAATTTGAAGTCTAAGAAAGAAGTTTAATTCTCCCATCATGGACATTTCAAATTCTCCCTGCATTATCTTGGCAAATTCTTGACAAAGATCATCGTTAGTTGCACCAAAGATAATGTCATCAACATAAATTTGTACAATTAATAAGTCTGACTTTGAATGCTTAATGAATAGGGTTGTATCCACCTTTCCTCTAACAAAACCTTTCTTGATTAAAAAATTGCTTAACCTTTCATACCAAGCTCTGGGAGCTTGTTTAAAACCATAAAGAGCTTTCTTTAATTTGAAAACATGATTTGGTTTGGAAAGGTTTTCAAAACCATGTTGCTCAACATAAACTTCTTCCATAATGAAACCATTTAAGAAAGCACTCTTTACATCCATCTGAAAAAGTTTAAAATCCATAATGGAAGTAAAGACAAGTAAAATACATATAGCTTCCAATCTTGCCACTGTAGCATAAGTTTCTTCATAATCAATGCCTTCTTCTTGATTATATCCTTTTGCAACCAATCTGGCTTTGTTTCTGACAATGTTCTTAATTCATCAAGTTTATTTTGAAATACCCATTTTGAACCAATGAATGGATGGATGATCATTGGTGATTCCTTTCAAATTGATTTAATTCTTCTTCCATTGCAATTATCCAATCATTGTCAGATAAAGCTTCCTCAACATTCTTAGGCTCTATTTTTGAAATAAAACCTGAAACTTGAGCCTCATGAATAAATCTTTTCCTGGCTTGTACACCTTCACTCACCTCTCCAATTACTTGATTGATGGGATGATTGCAGATGTATTTCCAAGGTTTTGGTTGAGGAGATTTAGGAAAACTATCAGATTGTTCATTTTTAAAATTCTGAGAAGGTTGATTATCAAGTGAGTTTTCTTTGCTTTGATTTCCAAAACCTTTTAAAATAATAATTTCTTCATCAACATCAGATTTTGGTTGAGGATTGGTTTCAACAAAAATTACATGCACTGATTCCTCTATCGTACAAGTTGTTTTATTGAAAACTCTATATGCTTTACTCCTATTTGAATAACCAAGGAACAAACCTTCATCAGACTTTGGAACAAACTTACCAAGGTTAGCCTTACCATTGTTGTGGATGAAGCACTTGCTGCCAAAGACATGTAGATGAGACAAATTTGGTTTTCTTCCCTTAAATAGCTCGTATGATGTCTTTCCAAGAGAAGGTCTTATGTATGCTTTATTTGAGATGTAATAAGTTGTAGTTAGAGCATCTGCCCAAAAGACTTGTGACACTTGCTTTTCTGTCATCATTGCCCGTGCCATGTCTGCTAATACTTTGTTCTTTCTCTCCACCACTCCATTTTGCTGACGAGTCCTTGGTGTTGAGAAGTTGTGATTGGTTCCTTCATTTTCACAAAAGGTAGCAAAGTCCCCATTCTCAAATTCTCCTCCATGATTTGTTCTAATAGAAACAATAGACATGCCTTTCTCATTTTGGACCTTTTTGGCAAATATAGTGAATAATTCAAAAGTTTCATCTTTGGAAGCCAAAAATATTGTCCAAGTAAATCTGGAATAATCATCAACAATGACCAGAGTATACAAATTTCCCCCTAATCTTTTCACTCTAGCTGGACCCATTAAACCATATGAAATAGTTCAAGAGGCCTTTTTGATGAAAGCTCTGATTTTGATTTAAAAGATGATTTGGTTTGTTTTCCTAACTGACAGGCATCGCATACCAAATCTTTCTTGAATTTGAGTTTTGGAAGCCCTTGAACTAAATCATTTCTGATTAATTTGTCAAGTTGATGCATATTCACATGAGCTAATCATTTATACCATAGGTGAGTTTCATCAACTTGACTAATTAGACAGGGGTTTGTAAAAATCTTTTCTAATTCAATAGTATAACAGTTACCATCTCTAAGAGCTCTGAGTTGGATGTTCAGCTTTTCTTTATTGATGGAGAGATCTTTCTTGTTGATAATAAAGCATTCCTCAGAGTCAAATATCACCCAGTTCCCTTTGTCTATGCTCTGGCTCGCACTGAGGAGATTGTGTCATAATCCTTCCACATGATACACATCATTTACAGAAGTTCCATTTGAGTTGGAAATTTCTCCAACTCCTGTAATTCTTCCTGATTGATTTCCTCCGAAACTTACTTTTCCCCTATCTTTTGCTTTTAGGCTGACAAACCTACTTTTGTCACCTGTCATGTGTCTTGAGCATCCACTGTCGATGTACCACTCGTTTGCCTTATATGCTTTAAGACAAACCTGCAAAAGATTCATTTGACAGTTTCAGGTACCCAAGTTCTGTTGGGTCCTCTTAGGTTAGAGTTTGGTGCCTTTGGAACATAAGTTCCTTTTGGTACCCATTTATATGTGCCTAATACTTTGTTTCTTTTGAAATAGCATGATGAAGTTTTATGCCTTTTTCTGTTACAGAAGTTGCAGAAGGAATAAGGTTCAGATGAATACACAGCTTTTTGAAAGTATTTTAAATAACTCATGTTACCTTTCATTTTCTTCCCCTTTTTGAAATCATTTTGAGGATGATATCCAATACCACTTCGATCATTTGTAACTCTTTGATTTTTCAAAAATAACATGAAGCATCTCACTACCATGAGTAAACTTTCCAAGAGTTTTGGATAGACGTTCACTCTCAGTTTTTAATTCATGGCATTTAGAGCATTCAAGATTAATAACAGATTTCTCAGTTGGTTTTTCTAATTCTTTTACCTTCTTTCTTAGAAAAGATAATTCCTTAGCAAACTTTAATAACTCTATATACATGCTATCATATTCATCTCGTAATTCATCATAGCTAGGTTCAGTATATACCTCCTCTGTTTCTATTCTTCTTCTTGAGCTACTAAGTAGAGATTGGCTTCTTCTTCAGCTTCGCTTTCTTCTTCATCTGAACTATCTCCCCAGATTCCTGACACATATGCTTTCTTCTTTTTGAAAGATTTTAATTTCTTTTTCTCCTTTTCCTTTCTTTATTTTGATTTGCCAGCTATGGGCAATCAGCACGGAAGTAACCAGGTTTGTTGCATTCATAGCAAATGACTTTGCTTGATCCTCCTTTGAATGGCCTTTTAGATCATTGATCCTTGCGATACATTCTTCTAAACTTTCTTACAACCATCGCAAGTTCCTCATCTTCTACATCTCCTTCTTCTTCTTCTTCTTCTTCTTCAGTTTCTGACTCTTTCTCCTTTTCTTTTATAGTTTTGAGAGCCAGACCCTTCTTCTTTTTCTCATCAATGTTTAACAGTTCCTTTTTGAACTCTTGTTTACTCTCATACTCAACAAGACTTCCAAACAAAGCTGCTACCGAGGTCATTGATTCACCTCAGGATTCTTCTATTGCTGTGACCTTAGCTTCCCATTTGCTAGATAAAACATTTAGAATTTTTCTCACCTGAGAGCATTGATCATATGTTTTGCCAATAGCTGCCAATTTATTTATGAGATGAGTATGATGCATTTGGAATTCAACAATAGTTTCCTCATCCCTCATTCTGAGCAGGTCATATTTTGTAGTCAACATGTTGACTCTTCTTTCCTTTACTGCTTCTGTTCCTTCATAAGCTATTTCTAATGCATCCCACATATGTTTTGCAAAAGGCAAGGTGCACACTTTGAAGAAGTCATCTTCATTTAATGTAGCCTGTAACATTAGAACAGCTTTTCTGTTTAACAGCATCTTTTTCTTGTCCTCGTCATCGACCTCTGCTTTCAGCTTTGGAACTAATTGATCTTTATCCTTTTTCATTGGCATGATGTTTCCTGTTTCAAAAATATGCCATAGATCAAAATCAGTGGCCAGAATAAAGTTTTGAAACTTAATCTTCCAGAATGAGAATTTCTGCCTGTTAAAAGCTGGTGGTCTGGTGATGGATGCTCCGTCAGCCATAACATGCTTGCCAAATCCTGCCATGGATCTCTCTTGAAACTGTTAAGTTCTTTCCAAAAGAGACCTGCTCTGATACCAAATGTTATAATAGGATTTGACCAAGAGGGACGTGAATTGACCAGATTAAAAATTTTGAAACTAAAATCAAAATAAGAGTAAAGTTACTAAAGGAGTAAAAGGAGGATGAACATAGAGATTTATCCTGGTTCGGTCCCTCAGACCTACGTCCAGTCCTCAGAGTGCCTATGAGCTTTATAATCCACTAATCACCAACAAAATCTGGCTCTTCAGCCTTTACAATGGAGATTCTCACTCCCCCTTACAATTCTCAATGAAACAGAGTCTTACACTCTCTGTTCTTCTATCCAAATGTTAACCCAACAAATTCAAGGTCCCAACCTTGAAATATCTCACAGGTTTATAGAAAATCTCAAGGATACTCTCATAAAGAGTAGATAGCAATCAATGAAGTTCAGAATAAATGTAATATCCATCCTTTTCTGTAAACTGACATAGAGGCCAAATCGATAGTTATAAGATAAGACAAGGCCCAGAAATAAAAGTACAGAAAAAGGAGATGTCAATGGAATTACGAGACTCTGGTCAGATTAGTCCTAAGGCTTTGAGATTTGTAAGAATATAAGCCAGGGATATAAATGTCATTAAGTATAAAAGACCAAGGGCAATATGGTCATTGGATAAAAGAGGCCAAACTGGTAGTCAACAGTCAAGTTAGTGGCCATGGATAGAAAGTATGTGAAAAGTTGACGTTGTTGGGCTGGAAGTCGCAGAATCAGATTTGGCCTCGTGGATGGAAGTTGGTAGGAACTTTAAAGTTAAGCGTGCTCGCCCTGGAGAAATTTTAGGATAGGTGACCCCCTGGGAAGTTGGCCGGGAATCAGAAACCAAAAGATCAAGGGCCAAGAGGTCAAGGGAAAAATGGGAAATTATGAAAAGTAGACTGTGAAAGGGCATTTTGGTCATTAAGAGAAAGTGTAAGGGCATTTTGGTCATTTGATAAAGTCAAAGTCAAAGTCAAAAAGTCAAATGGTTGACCAAAAATCAGAAAAATCCACAGATGCGCAAAAGATAGAGCAAAACTCACTAATTACCAGAGATTCAACCGATTGTTGAAATTCGGTCTGGATGAGGAATTATGGAATTTAAAAGATTTGATGATTGAAAATATTTATTTAAGGTATCAGGAGTTCTATAAGATCAAAAACCAGAGTCTAGAAAAATTCAAGGAATTTCGTAGTATTTTACAAAAGTATTGCCCAAAGTACGATTGAGGCGATTTTCCCGAAAATGAGGAAAAATGCCCGAAAAATCCCCAAAAATATAATTTATTACAAAAATTAACTTGAAACAATTTGGAAGGTATTTTGGGGAAAAAAGA
>JANTPZ010121078.1:0-26949 GCA_025593235.1 Vachellia pachyceras
CAAAACCAACATTCATCTAATTGACATCAAATCTTATTTGTGTGTGTGATGTGTTATTATTGGAATCCAGTGGCTTCCTTTTATCCCATGCATATACATGCTACATATATATACATAATCCCCACATATTCTCCATTCCACTAATAAAATTTTTCTTCCCACCACTCATTCTTGCTCAAACCTCAACATACACAAATCCAAATCCATCTAAAAGCAAAGAGAAAGACTATTTAATCCAAATCCAAATGCCTAAAACAATATGCGAAGCATGCATATGCAGAAAATGCAAAACGGAAATGAAAATGAAGCGGCGAAACCTTACTGTGACGAAGAAAGCTAGGCGACGGCGACGGCCCGAAAACGGACGCTCCACGAACTCGACTCCAGCAGTGACAGCGAAAGCGAAAAACGGCGATCTCGACCCAGCGCAGCGACAGCGAAATGGGGGAGTGGGGTCGGGGGTGCTTGAGGAGGGGGATGGGGCGGATTCTGAGAGAGGAAAAGAAAGGAAAATGACGACAAAGGGGGGAGTGGGGTCGGGGGTGCTTGAAGGAGGTGGGGACCGAATCTGAGAGAGGAAAGGAAGGAAAACGATGGCAAAAGGGGGGAGTGGGGTCGGGGGAGTGCTTGGAGGAGACAGAGGGATGAGAGAGATATTATGAGAGGGAGGTGGGGAGGGTTTATAAAACCCCTACGGTGCCCTTTAAAAAATAAGGGGCGTCGTAAGGGGCCTAGGGCGCAGGGCACCGTATGTCTGGACTACGGCGCCCTTTATATAAGAAAGGGCGCCCTACGCGCCCCTTGGCACCCCTATGGCGCCCTTTTCAACCCAAAGGCGCCCAAATTTTTTTAATAGGGCATCTAAAAAACTTTTTACCCCCTTTTTTTGAAAAAGGACGCGAATTTCAATAGTAGTATGTGTCCTCTGTAGTAGTGAATGTGTTCTAGTGCTCGAGCACTGGCTATACTTTCAGCCAATGCTTAGAGTATTGATTGATAGCATTTTCAAAACCCTAAATACTCGAGCACTGTGTCTTAGTCTCAAGCATTGGCTGTGCTTTCAGCCAATACTTGAAGTATGCAAACAACATTTTCTGAGTGCTTTGACTTAGCCTGATGCTCAAGCACCGAGTGCCAGTGCTTGAGAATTGGTAATACTTCCTGCCAATGCTTGAAGTATTCATTGAAAGCATTGTTCATAACTTCATTTTCAAACCACGATGCTCGAGCATTAAGTTCTAGTGCTCGAGCATTAGCAACACTTTATGCCAATACTTGAAGCACTCATTGAAAGCACTGCATAAAGCCTTAGTTTAAAAACACAGTGCTTGAGCATTGAGTTCTAATGCTCGAGTACTGTCAATGCTTTCGCTAAACGCTCGAGCATGCTTACAAAGCATTGAATTAAATCTATCTCAAACTCAGAAATTCAAGTTTCAAAAACATTTTCCAATTTCATAAGTCCTCTTAACACAGAAACCATTTTATTTTGTTACCATCAAAACAAGGTATCAACAAGTTTATCATATAGTCATATATATAATTTACAATCATACAAAAATAAGCCACATTCTCATACCATAATAGAACGCATAATGAGCCCCACCTCAAGAGCTTTGCACATCATATGGCCATAAACAAATAATAAATTGCATAACAGGAAATTATGTACTATTAGCTGAGTACTATTCAATCAATAGGCATATGAATAATTGTCCCTTCTTATAACCAGCTATTCTCCAAAGCTTATAAAACTAATATTTGTACTCTTCACAATTAATGCTTTGTTAAAAGCACACAATCATCTTCCAAATAACCAATTGATTAGCATGACCAAGCATACATAACAAATATTACACAAACAAGTATGCATAATGATAAACCACTATTTTATAGGATTAATTATACACAATATCAACCTTTTGATATCTTATTTGAGCATAAATATACAAATTAGATGTTAATTGTGTTGATGAAGGATTAAAGAGATTAGTTGCTAATTTTGAGAAATTTTATCATTCTTTGAATTGCATGAGGTTATATCATGTTTGTGTATAATATGTAGGTCATTTTTGGAAAAATTTTGGAAGAGGAACTAAAGCAAACAATTGCACCGAAAAGGAGGAACAAATGAAACTGAATATTGTTGGAGAGTAACGAAAAAGATAGGTTGCAATAAGCAACAAAAATCCCCTATTTCATCTCGTCCTCCATCACGTCATTGCTTTTTTTGGCCGACAACCCATTCACTTTGGGAATTCTATTCTATAAAAAAAAAGATAAAGCTCCTGCTACAACCACATCTGTTCCATTACTCCGGACCCTCGTATTCTCCTCCTCTTCCATTATCTCACTCCCTTCACTCTACTTCATCCACCCATTCCAGATCACTGTCTGCCATCTCCATTTACCAATCTCACCCCTTTCTCTACC
Source organism: Vachellia pachyceras (assembly GCA_025593235.1). Classification (NCBI taxonomy): domain Eukaryota; kingdom Viridiplantae; phylum Streptophyta; class Magnoliopsida; order Fabales; family Fabaceae; genus Vachellia; species Vachellia pachyceras. The sequence goes on from JANTPZ010121078.1 coordinate 2,434, forward strand.
TCCAGTCCCTTCCACACATCCCTTATTCCACCTAATTCCAAACCATCATCGCTCACTCCATCTCATATTTCTCTATTCCACTTCCTCAATATCAGTCAACTATCAGATTTTGCTTCATTCTTCTAGCACCGTCAGCTTCTAGACTTCACCTGTTCTTCATCTTAAGTGTTGGAAACTGTGCCTTAGGGGCCAATCATTGTACCTCACACATTATTTATTTTAATGATTTTCTCCATTTAATTATCATAACCTTTGCATGTTTATTATGATATTTGCATCCATGGGCAAATTATGAATATTGTCCTAAATGTCCCTGGTCGATTATCTCTGTGGGAACAAAGATAAAGTAAGACCAGTATGACTCTGATAAGGTATGGAGATATGAGTCAAAGTCGCTTATAAGAGACAAGGTGCTGGACCGACCCACTATGAGAAAGTTGCATGGATTAAGTCATTAGCTTATCTCATATGTAATCATGTCACAATGCCCGTTGACCTGAGATCATCATGGATTCCTGCATGAAAGTCACTAAGCTTTGACCTAGTCAAAAGTCACCTTTGATTGGGTAATGATAAAGACTATAATCAGGCTTAAGGGTTTTCATGTGGAGGAATGTGAGTAATCACGATGGGATTTATCCCTCACATTAGTTGAGAGATATTACTGGGCCCCTCGATGAGCGAGTTTGAGAAATGTATTGCCATATTGTAACAAAAAGGGGGTTTTTTCATTACTTTGATCAGACAACTCAGGGATCGAGAAAGTAATGGTCGAGAATAGGAGGATGCATCATCCATGCCTCATCCCTGACCGAGATATCGTGTGACAAAAGGGACGTGATGTGGTTGCATAAAAGGTTGCATCATATTAACAATCCCCGTATGATTTGTGTAGTCGTAATGTCTTGCTAGAGACCGCTTGTGACTTGTGGGCTTGTGATGAGATTAGCCCATTGCCAACTTTATATGGGCCTACAGGGTCGTACGTAAGAACAACCCAACATGAGCTTTATTTCTGGGGTTTATTCAAATTTTAAATATATATGTATATTTGTTAAAATTCGAAATTGCACAATATTATGTAAATAATATCTGTATGTGTTAGTTTAATATTTAATTTATAAAGATAAATTAAATTTGTTGGCTCATTATTTGGATTAATCAAATGGATATGATTCGATCAGATCAATTTAATCCAAGTTAAGATTGCAAAATTCGAATTTTACATTTTGAATTTCAAATTTTGAATTTTAAGATTAATCAAGATTGGATCTTGAATATCTTGTGAAATTCAAATTTAGAATTTCAAGATTAATCAAGATTAGATCTTGAATATCTTTTAAAATTCAAATTTCAAGATTAGATCTTGAATATCATTTCAAATTTCAAATTTCAAGATTAATCAAGATTAGATCTTGAATATCTTTTGAAATTCAAATTTCAAGATTAGATCCTGAATATCATTTCAAATTTCAAATTTCAAGATTAATTAGTATTAGATCTTGAATATCTTTTGAAATTCAAATTTCAAGATTAGATCTTGAATATCTTTTTGAAATTCAAATTTTAAGATTAAAAAAGATTAATCTTGAATATCCTTTTGGAAATTTGAATTTTATGATTAATAAAGATTGATCTTGAATATCTTTTTGAAATTCGAATTTGAAGATTAATATAGATTGATCTTGAATATCTTTTTGAAATTCGAATTTCAAGATTAATATAGATTGATCTTGAATATCTTTTCAGATCTGAATTCGAATTTTAAAGATTAATTAAAGATTAATCTCATATTCTAAAGGCTCTCCATGAGTTCTACAAATATTAGGACCCATGAGCAAGATAATCATCAAAAATTTGAATCTGATTGTAAGCCACAGAAACCCTAGAGAAAGTGAGTCATAAGAGGCACTAGCACGCTGCAATTGTTAGAAACTGTTCGCCTGGATACCGGTAGAGGGAGGTGATCAAAGAAACGTTGGCTCCTCATGATCGGAATCAAGAATGCAAAAGGTCATGGAACCTGAAGAGATCCAAACGCAAGAAACGCTTCGGATTCAAAATGCAAAAGGTACGGCTCTATCTCCTTGATCTAAATGTCTTTGATAGATCCGTATTTGGGATTAGAAAATTTTAAATTTCGCTGCATGTACGTTCTAATCCCAACATTAAGTCCTCGGCCTCAGATGAGCTGCTACTGTTGGAGTCAGTAACGATAACGCCTGGATCTCAATTTACCGCTACTGTCTCCATGAAGACCTCTATGTCTAGCCGATTTCTTTGCTTCCCTGGGAGATATGATGAGCCAGAGCTTTACCTTGATAGGGAGCTCATCCTTGTCACTTATCTTGATTTTAGATTTACACCTTGAGCTCAATAATGCAATAATTAGTGAAGTGTAATTGGGATGTGTTTGCATCTTTTATTGATTATTGTATTCTAATTGCTTTGTTACTATCTGGAGATGAATTTCTTGATTTAGATTAACTATTCTCTTATTTTAGACTTGATTAAGTTTCGAATCTTTGGATAGTGAACAATACATGAGTAATGTTGATTGACATTATTTTTGGAAGTGGCCAGAGATGTGCTTGCTATTAGTTTCACAGTAACAGTTAAGAGCTCATCCATTGATAAGCGATGAAGGCATATTCATAAATCCCTAGGGAGGATATGTGTATTTAATTCATTTCTTTGTTTTCATTTCATCATATTGCAATTTGACAAGAAAAGAAAATTCATAAATCCCTAGGGAGAATTTGTATCTTTAATTCATTTCTTCATTTTCATTTCATCATATTGCAATTTGACAAGAAAAGAAAAAGTGATAGAAGCAATTTAGATAGTAACTCAATTTTTAGTCTCAAACTGTGTTTCAGCTTGAATTGAGAAGGAAACAAAAAAATAAATAATAGTTTAACTAATAACTTTAATTCATATTAGAGTAACTGAACCATGTCCCCCTTGATTTTTGTGAAATAAATTGCTAATTAATTACTAGAGAATTTGACCTAAAATCAGATTGTGCCACTATTTTCAAAATTTAAGTATTAAATTTGACCTTCAAAACACTAGAGACCAAATTTTGGTGCCGTTTCCGTGGAGCTTTGTCTCATATTTTAGTTAATAGTTCTTTTTCTATACACTAGTTATTTTTCTATAAACAAAAAAAAAAGAAAAATCATTGGTGTGTTGCTGTTTCTTTATTTTTGGTCTTTTGGAGTAGCAATTTTTTTACTAGATAGTTATGGCATGTTGTTTGGATCTTATTCATGTTGCCTTGTGATTTTCGTGGTCTTTTCTAGTATGTGCTTCCTTTTATTAGTTGTGTGAATTTTTCCAAAAGCCCAATTGAACACTTAACTCTGATTGTAAATTGGTGTGGAAAGAACTCTCCTTAGTTTCTATAAGCTCTTCTCTATTTCTTAATCACCTATGAAATATGCTTGAAATTATAGTACTTGTGCTGTCATTAACCTGTTTTGCATCTTGAGTACATCAATTAATTTTGAGGTCGTGGAGGAAGTCCATTGTTGAAATTTGGAGGTGGATTCATTGATGTTGTCATACAATTCATTGTTATGTTGTTGTCTTCTTCGTGAATTGGCTGTCATGCATTAATTTTGCTATTAGCGGGAATTGTTGATTATGCTAAAATTGCATACTGTAAGTGTGACTATTAATTTTTGTACTGTCAGTGGGGAATTTGCTGTAAAGATTAATTCTGGAAAGTTGCTGTCATAAGCTTTTGTGAATATGATTCTATGTGTTTGCCATAATGAACAAAGGAATCTTGAGTGATGAGGGATTTTTATAATTCAAATAATGTTGAATTAGACTTGCTGTCATAGGGCCTAAAGTGCTAAAAAAATTGCTGATTTAATTAGTAAAGTGTTTTTTCTATAATTTTTGGGTTTTTTTTAAATAGGCAGGTCTATTTTCTTTTCTTTCATTTTGTTTGATGTCTTAATTAGAAACTGGAATTGGAAATTGATTTTTTGTTGCCTAGATCAAAATTTTAGTGAAGTTGAATTAAAAGCTACTAAAGTACCTCATTTTGATTGTTGGAATTTGGTTGCTTTTTAGCGGAGTTACTCACTGGATTCCACTTGTTAACATAATCAACTTTGTTACACTAGCCCTAGAAGAATTTTGTGATATCCCTTGGTGCTCCTTGTGAACCCATTACACTTTATCTTGTTTTCTTTGGGATCAAATAGGTTTTTGTTTGACATCTACCACTTTGCTTACAGTTCCCCCCTTTGTTCAGTTCTTGAGGTCACTGTACTGTATTGCATGAAGTAGGATGGACTATTTGTTAGGAAATAGTTCACTCACATATTACTGATTGATCCTAGTTATGCATTGTGCATTTGAGCTATGGACACACTCCTTAACAGTAGAAACCTGCTATTGTACAGCATGATTATGAGCTAAAGTCCTATTTTTTGAGTATATTCATCATACTTGTGTTCACATGATTGATCATCTGTCATTCCTAAGAATAAACAGATACAAATTTTTAAAGAAGCTTATGACCATGCAAATGCAACTTATGATAATTTGCTCAAGGAAGTGGAGACATGAAAGATCAAGAGAGATAGAAGATAAGCTTGAGGATCTAATCAGTGATATGACTAAGTTTAAGAGTTTCATACATTGGATTTCGTCAGGCGGTGAAGAAGGGTGCTCCTGGTTCCAAGATCCAAATGAAGAGCAAGCATATATTGCATTTATGACTAAACTTGAAAATGAGGTATCACCTCAAACATATAGGAGCCACCACCCACAAGAAAATTCTTTTCCAAAATCTATACTTAAAACATCTACGCCTGTTAAGAATGAGAAGAGAGTGCAATTCCAACTACCGATGGACTCTTCCATATGTAAGGACTCTTCATCCAGTCCAAATTCCCCCTTTGAATGCTAATTCCATTATTGAAGTACATGGTAGTCACACTCTAATGTTATACTTGATGTTGGTGTTGCATTGAGCAACTCTAAATCATGTTCATATGATTTATATTATATGTGTGTGGACTGCTCTGATGAGAAATGGCAAAAAGTTGTAGCATGACAAACACAGTGGTTCAGGGAAATGTATGGTTCTTCTTTTGCTAATGTTGCATAATCTTGCATTCAAGATGTTGGTAGTAATATGCATGAACATGTAGATGTCTTAATATTGTTGAGAACAAGTATGAGGATGATAGTCATAATATTGCTTCTTGTTCATCTATAAATAGTTGCATGAATGTGATTGATAATAATTCTCTTACACATGAATGTCATGATTTTGTAAGTCATGGCACTTCAAATGTTTCTATTGACCATAAAAAGCTTGAGAAAGGTATCAATAGTGTTTCTACAGGTGCAATTGAGGATAAAATTAATAAGGAAGCAACTAAAGAAGCAATTCCTAAGTTGCTAAAAGGAGTCAAGCTATTTAAGGCCAAAATAAGAAAAAGACATCCTAAGCTTAAGAGAACTAAGCAAAGGCCCTTGCATATCATGCCCAATGACCTAGAAAACAAGGAGAAAGAGGAATCACAATTGTAAGGACTGACCCTTCCTCCTGAAAAAGGGAAGAAACTTAAGCACTTACTATTGATCATTATTTCAGGCCAAATCCACTTGAACACTCACCTGTTGTTACTGTTTCAGGTGATGCATTTAAATATGTGATCATGCATGAGGAGTATCAAACCTTGCAGAACAACAACATTAACCTAGAAGAGCATGCTAATGGTACTTCAAACCAGCTGCAGAGTTACACTAAGGATAGTGTAATATCCCAAATTTTGTGAATGAAATAAAGGCCAAACCGATAGATTACAAAATGATTTAAGGCATATAGATAAGAAGGATGATGATAGACTAAGTCCCTAGTCTTGAGAATTCTAAGTAAAAATGATTAAAGGGCAAAATGGTCATTGGGCACAAGTGACAAGGGTAAAATGGTCATTTTGATTAAAAGGCCCAGGGCGCAAAAGTTAAAGTCAACTAAGGGAAAAGTTGGAATTAAGAAAGAGTAAGAAAATGAATGGCATTTTGGTAATTATGGAAAAAGTAGAAAGGTAGTGGCATCCTTGTAATTATGGGTAAAGTATAAAGAGTAATGGCATTGTCGTAATTAAGTGATTTTGGAGGTCTAGACAATTGTGAAATAGTTATTTGAGGCAGTAAGAGTCCTCAAACATCGGAGATCCAAACTGAGAAAAGTTTAGTTGGGTTCTAAAGTATTTAATAAAATTATTATCTAGTATCCAATAAGGGTAGTTCCTTAGTTCGGAGGACAAAAGTACCCGAAAACCCTGAAAAATGGATTTTCTTAGAAAATTAATTACAAAAAATCCGGGAAGAATTTTAAGGAACGGAAAAGAGCTAAAGTGTTAGGGAAAATTCTAGAAATTTTCCAATCCCTAAGGTTAAATTGGCTGCCGGAAGCACGTTTTACAGTGCTTCATCAGAATTGAGGAATCCCAACGTATTACGAGGAAAGCCCAGGAGTACCTTGGGAATGGGAAATGACGTCACCTAAGTAAGGAGGCCTAGAGAATGGCGATACATGAGAGAGAATCTCTAGAAAAGTAAAAAAGGAAGTTATCCGGATAAAATTACTTTACCAAACTATGTGTAACTGGATCAAGTAACTGGATAGAAATGGAGCTATTTATCCCAATCAAGTCTTGTAGGAGAAGTTAGAGATTACTTTTTACCAAGCGATAAGAGGTGGACAAGTAGCACAACCACAACCAAATAAATGAAAACTTGGTCCCCAAGATTAAATCACAACCACTCATTTTGTAAGAGGCTTTTTGTAATATTTCATATTTTTCCTCCATATCCTCATATTAAATCAATTTTGAACCACTCTTGGGCCTTGGATAACTTAAATTGGGCTTGCAATTTTCAAAAATGGAAAAACGTTGTTACTGTTCACTAGCCCATTTTCCATATTTTTAGCCCAACTTTAAAAATTCATAATTAATTCTAGAAATATCAAAATTGAGTGGTTCCAATTTCTAAATTTAGCTTATTAAGTGAACTAAAGGGGAAAAATAGCATTGGCCCAAAAACTTTCCCATATTCTAAAAGCCCATACTGCTCACATGGTCATTGTCCAGTTTTCCAGTTTTTACCTTAAACTTTGGAAAATCGCATATCTCTTAATGTACACATCCAAATATTGCAAAATTTATTTAATTTTAAAGCTTAGCATGTGTAGTATTTAACTGAAAATTTTCATCTTAATCAGAGCACATTTTCTATTTTTCATTTACACGTGAAACATGTTAGTTTCTAGGACCTTTGAAACCCTTAAGCTTTGAAATCTAACTTTTTCTTAAAAATCACCAAAACTTCTTTTTGGTTCATAACCCAACCTCTCATCATGCATGATTACCTCTTGCCATTATTTAGCACATCTAACCCATATCCATGCATACATCATCACATATCCACTTACTTCTTCATGTGTAGGATATTGGATTACAAACTACAACCACATGTGGGTAAAGCTTATCAATCATAATATTTACACCAAATTCACTCAAGAAAACACATCATCTTCATCCATCAATAATCTCATTCTTACCCTTGCTTGAGCTTTCCCCTACATGGTTAGTTGTGGAATAATGAGATTTTTGAAAATCCCAATAGCAAAACTAACTAACAAAACTTGTGAATGTGCATGTAATACTTTTCAAAATGTGTGTATGATCAAGGTACATGTGACATAGTCAAACATTTCATTATCATGCATATGGCTATAGAAATCAAGATCACATATCATACATAACAACAAGTTCATACATCATAGATTAATGCACAATTCACTATAAATTCATAAAATAGTTTAGAAGAGTTAGTAGTCTTGCTACCTTGTGTCTTTAGCTTTTCTTGAGGATTTAAGCCTCTTTTAATGGCCTTTCCCAATGGTCTCTTTATTTTCTCAATCTCCTAAACATCATTCAAGAATATGATCATCATTTACATGCCATCAACTAGACACAATGCATAAAAACGTAACTTAGCCCTCTTGCTCTTATAAATGCATCTTAGGGTTTTGTAACTTAACTTTATGATCTCTAATGCTTCCCAAATCCATTTTTCACTTTTACCCTACACAATTTTGCCTTATAAAGCCAATGGAAGCATCAAACTCATCAAAATCCCACTCCCTCTATTTATTTGAGTCAGCCAAAAAACAGAATAATAAAGGGATTTTGAGTTTTCAACTTCCTTTCATAGATTCTTACACTTTCTTACTTCAAACCTCCTTCTCTTCATCACATAACTTACATATAATCCTTCTCCATCAAGAAAGAACCTGGACAGCACCTGCCCCCTCCTAGGGTTTCCAAAGATTCTATCAACAACACTCAACAACCAAACCAAACATATAAATATACCACAAGACTTCTTAACACTCGAGAAGTGTTTTACAACCTTTAGTTCCCCAAAATCCTTTTCTTTCTCATTTTGGAATTCAAAATTCATAGCTTTCCAACCTCACAAAGGAGAGTATTACTGAAAGCTTTAACCCAAGAAGATTGTAGAGAAGGTTGTAGAACTTGAGAGAATTCAAAGGTTTGGTTGCTTGGAACTTTACCTTGCTTGTGAGCTATCTTCTTCCTCCTTCTTGGCTTCAAAATGGCGTGAAAATTTTCAGACATGGGGGAGAGAAAGTGACGGCAATTGAGGGAGAGAAATGGAGGATTTTGTGTTTGAATAATCCTTTGTATATAGCTTGAATGGCTAAGATTAAAACTTAATTACTAAGTTTTCTCATGAATGCCTAAGATCTTGCTACTTGTCACTCTTCTTGTGGCTTTCATAAAGTAGCACTTAATGCTCTCAACCACCCATTAATTATATGTACATGGCCTTTTAGAATCTTAGTTAGGCTAACTAAACCATTTGCTATCCAGTTACTTGATCCGGTTACACGTACTTCCGTAAAGTAACCTTTAATCGATAACTTCCCTTTTTACTTTTTCGGAGACTTTCTCTCTCATGTGGTATCATTCCTTAGGTCTTCTTACTTAGATGGTGTCATGCACTTCTCAAAGTACCCTTGGCTTTCCTAATAATTCGTTAGGATTCCTCGATTCCCGTGAAATACCGTAAAATGAGCTTCTGGCGGCCAATTTGACTTAAGGGCATGGAAAATTTATAGAATTTTCCTTGATACTCCAGCCCTTTTCTGTTCCTCAAAATTCTTCCCGGATTTTCCGTAACTAATTTTCTAAGAAAATCCTTTTTTGGGGCTTTTGGGTACTGTTATTCTCCCTACTAAGAAATTACCTGCACCGGATACTGGATAATAATTTTATTAAATACTTTAGGATCAAAATAAACTTTTCTCAATTCAGGTCTCCAACATTTGAGGACTTCTGCTACCTTAAATAATTACAATCTCAATCATTTGGACCGTCAAAATCCCTTAATTACGAAATGCCATTAATTGTCTTACTTTCCTCATATTTACCAAAATGCCACTACGTTTTCTACTTTTGCCATAATTACCAAAATGCCATTAGTTTTTCTACTCTTTCTTAATTCCAACTTTACCCTTGATCAACCTGACTTTTGGGCTAACTTTGACATTTTGGTCAACTTTGACTTTTTGGTCAACTTTTGACCAAATTACCAAATTATCCTTACTATTTGATGACATTTTGTACCCTAGGTCTTTTTAATCAAAATAATGATTTTACCTTTGTCATTTGTGCCAAATGAATATTTTACCCTTGGGTCATTCTTACTTAAAATCTTTAAGACTAGGAGGCATTTTCCTTTCTATATTTCCATATCCATGAGCATTAACTCAACCCATGACTATCGTTTTAGTCTTCATTTCCACTTAACGGAATATGTGGATATTAAATTTCTCTCCCCCTTAAAATAAATTTCATCCTAGAAATTTACATACCTCATATAATTCATCATGGCATTCGACCTTCACATCGTCATTAGTTTCCCATATAACCTCCATCAGGTATCATTCCTTTCTAATTACCCTTGATAACCAGTATATATATCGAATCTGGATTATCCTAAAGCTAAGAGATGGGAGCTGCCACTTTGGGATGGAAAGGAGAAGGATTGTGTTTGAGCTATATGATGTATGAATAGTGATTTGGAAGCATGAATATACAAGAATACATGAACAAAGTTTGAAAAATCCAAACTCCCTTTTTGTTTTGTTTTTCGAAAATTTGAAAGAAATAGAGGGAGTGGAATTTTGATTATTCTAATGATTCCAATGGCTCTAAAATGATGTTTTGTGTAGGGTAAAAATAAGGAAGGAATTTGAGAAGCATTAGAGGCTATAAAAATCAAGTTTGAACAGTAAGGGTCTTGAAAATGCAAGAGGAAGCTTTATTGCGTTTTTGCAAGTTTCATGCATTATGATGGTTGTATATTCATGTGGATATTATGACACGATCTTTAGGAATTTGAGACCTTCAAGAGCACATTTGGAAGTGATCCAAGAGAACGTTAAATTTCAAGTAAAAATTAAAGCTAAGCTAAAAAGGTAGTAAGACTATTAATCTTCACTTATGCTTTATGAAAATTAGTTGTGAATGGTGCTTAAACTTTTATGATGATTAAAGTGGATGATTTGTGTATGAAATGTGACTTTTGTGCTATGGCTATATGCATTATAAATTGTAATTTGATAGGTCACATATTGTATGATCATACACTTGTTTTAAAGTTATAATATGCACATTCACAATGTTTTTGATTAGTTAGTTTTGCTATTGGGATTCCCAAATCTCATTACCCACCAACTAACCATGTAGATGGAAGCTCAAGCAAGGGTAAGGAAAAGATTATTGATGAATGAAGATGATGATCTTGCTTGAATGAATTTTGTCTAAATATTATGAGTTGCTAAACTCTATTTTCAAGATGATGTAGTTGTAACCTCTCAACCTCTACTTCAAGTAACATGTGAATATGTGATTATGCATGCATGAAAATGGGTTATAAGTGCCAAGGAATGGTAAGGAAGTAATCATGCATGATAGAGGTGGGCTTATGAACCATATAGAGGTTTTGGTGATTTTTAAGAAAAGTTGGTTTTCCAAGTAAAAAGAGTTCCAAAGACCCTGAAAATCGATCTCTTTCCAACGACAATGAAAGATAGCAAACAAGCTCCAATTGAGTTAAAATTTTTCAGTTAAATACTACACATCCTAAGGTTTAAAATGATATAAAGTGTGAAATTTTGATGTTTACCTTAAGAGATATGAATTTCCAAAGTTAAAGGAAAAAATCTGGAAAAACTGGAAGTGACCATTTGAACAGTGAAGTTTTCGGAATAAACTGATTCAACTGTGCAATGTTTTGGGCCAATGAGTATTTTTCCCCTCTATATCACTTAATAAGATAAATTTAGAAATTGGAACCACTCAATTTCAATTTTTCTAGAATTAATTATGATTTTTCAAAGTTGGGCCAGAAATATGGAAAATCGGCCAGTGAACAGTAACAACGTTTTTGAAATTTTAAAGTTCACTAAAAAGGCCGATTTGAATTATCCAAGGCCTTAAAGTGGTTCAAAAGTGATATAATATGATCATATAGGGGGAAAATAAGAGGTGTCACAGATTGCACACCCATGGAGGTTGTTGGGCTATATAAAGAAAATGATGTTGGACAACAAGCTGAAAATAGTGCAGTAATGCGAATGGAGTCTCCAACTCCTCAATTAGAAGATTCTCAAGTTATTTACATTATGAAAGGGAAGTCTAGATCTGAACCTCCTGAACCAATAGCCATTTTCTTGATTTTTCTAACATTGAATGTTCTTCTGCATGTCATAATGGTCATAAGTGTCTGCACATGTTTGACGCCCCATTCTTTAATGAATTAATCCCTAAAGAGGCACTTACTATTGAGAGGTTAACACATGAAAAGTTCAAAGAACTAAATGAGTCTACTTTTGAGGATTTCATGTTTTTACCCCTTGCCATATCTCATCTTCAAAATTCATTCCATCTCATACTTTCATGTGACCTTCCACCTGACATTGGGAAGTTGTGTGGCATTGAGTATGATCTTTTCAAGTATGATTTTGATTCTAATGTTGAAAGTCTTCCTAATTTGAAATGAAGACCTAAGTATAATCATGATTCAATGCATGAGATTATCTCTTGTGACTTGTAGCCTCATTTAGCTGTCAATAAACATGCCTCTTCAAAATACAATTTTTATTGAGGATATTCATGTTGATTCATGGCTATTTTTGTATAAACTTGGTGATAAGGAAATCCAAGACGATGGCCCTCCACTATACATTTTGGAGCCTCTTCCAATAAAACCGCAACCACCACCAAAGGAGTGCTTCAAAAAAAGAAGATCTTGTTCTAAAACAGTTTCAAATTCCCATTTGGGATGAGAATTTCTGTTTCAACAGCTTGAAAAGATTTCATCTACATGGTTGTCCCTTTCCTCTCCTTGCTTGATTGATTTGCTCGTGATATTATACATTGCACTTTATTGCTTAATATAAGTGTGGGGAAGGGGACAAATACATTAGGAAAAGTTATTCTTACATGTTTTCTCTTATCCTTAACTTGCATTGAGGACAATGCAAGGATTAAGTGTGGGGGAGGAATGCCCTATTTTTTGAGAGGAATCATGTTTCCTAATTTCTAGCTGTCTTATTTTCTTGCTGTCCTTTTAGAAAAAAATTCTGATATTAGAGGAATGTCCCATTTTCTGAGAGGAATGCCTCTTTTCTGATTTCTAGTTGTCTTGTTTTCTTACTGTCCTTTTAGGGGAAAATCTGTTTGCATCTTGATATCAGAATTTTTGAAGATTGGCTATGGAACTAGAATGAGCTTTTAATGCATTTAATTGAACTTAACACTAAGCCTAAATTCCATGCTTGAATCGTCATGCAATTTATCTTGGTGAGTAAAGATGAAGTGAGTAAACTAGTTATGAGGAATTTGAGCCTTAATTCATTCTTAAATAGTAGGTGATGTCATCATGTTTAGTAGCTTCATAGAATTTGTCTCAATCCTTAATTCAAGACCACATTAGCTCTTGGAATTGTAAACATGAAAAGGGCATTTCTTTCAATAACCCCATGACCAAACAGTAACCCACACTAATTAATCCCTTGCTAACCCACTTGAGCCCTTCTTATCATTAAATCCATCACATTCTAACATGTGTTATACATGGAAATTCCGTAGTGCTACTAATAACATATCAATTTTTTTGTTCATTTCTAGAATTACATTTCTAGAAGTTAGAAAAAAATTGGATTTAGATCATCTATGCTGTAACAAAAATCAGTTTGGAATGTTGCCCTGAATATCATGTTACATGGTTTCCCCTGCTTACAACACACTGAAATCAAGAATGAAACAAAAAAAAAGAAGAAAAAATGAGGAACAGAAAGAAAAGAAAAAAATTTTAAAAGAAAAAGGAAAAAGGCAAAGAAAGAAAAGAAAAAAGAAAGAGGAACATAAAAGCAAAGGGAGAATGAGAAGAACGGCAAGAATAGGGGTGAGGCATGAGCAAATGAAGTAAAGGAATGATTAGATTTCACTTCATCCAATCTTTTTGAGCCAACCACATGGCTGTTTCTGAAATGTGCTGTTAATATATTGAGTTAATTATTTTCCTATGATCCTAATCGATGCATTTGCATGACTTGCTCTTGTTATTACTATCATCCATTCCATCATTAAACCTTTCCAACAATACAACCCTCTTAAAGAACCTTTGATTCACAAAACCTTGTTACATTTGAGTGGTGCAGATGTAGGATGGTTACAAGCTTATGGTGAAGTCTAGACTAGATGACTTTAAAAGAAATTACCAATGTTGATGAGAGTTAGTGAAACACTTATCCGGTAAGAAATCTCACACACCATCTATCTCCCTAAACTAAATTGCAAAATTTCTATTGATATGGTTTGTCTTGGATTAGTGTCACTTGATTACTTGAGACTCAATCTTATTCCATTATTTTGCCCGGAGTGCAAAAGGTAAGTGTGGGGGAATATGATAAACTACTATTTTATAGGGATTAATTGTACACAATATCAACCTTTTGATATCTTGTTTGAGCATAAATATACCAATTAGATGTTAATTTTATTGATGAATGATTAAAGAGATTAGTTGCTAATTTTGAGAAATTTTATCACTCCTTGAATTGCATGAGATTATATCATGTTTGTATATAATATGTAGTTTATTTTTGGAAAAATGCTGGAAGAGGAACTAAAGCAAACAATTACACCGAAAAGGAGGAACAAATGAAACTAAATATGGTTGGACAGTAACCAAAAAGAAAGCTAGCAATAACCAACAAAAATCCCCTATTTCATCTCTTCCTCCATCACGTCATTGCTTTTTTTGACTGACAACCCATTCACTATGGGAATTCTGTTCTATAAAAAAAAAGATAAAACTCCAGCTACAACCACATCCATTCCATTGCTCTGGACCCTCGTATTCTCTGCTCTTACATTATCTCACCCCCTTCACTCTACTCCATCCACCCATTCCAGATCACTGTCCGCCACCTCCACTTACCATTATTAACCCTTTCTCTACCTCCAATCCCTTTCACACGTCCCCTGTTTTGGCTAATTCCAAACTATCATCGTTCACTCCATCTCGTATTTCTCTATTCCACTTCCTCCATATCAGTTAACTATTAGATTTTGCCTCATTCTTCTAGCACTGTTGGCTTCCAGGCTTCACCTACTCTTCATCTTAAGTCCTCAGCCTTAGATGTTTTGCTACTGTTGGAATTAGTAATGATAACGCCTGGATCTCAGTTTGCCGCTACTATCACCGTGAAGACCTCTATGTCCAGCTAATTTCTTTGCTTCCCTGGGAGATATGATGAGCTAGAGCTTTGCCTTGATAGGGAGCTCATTCTTGTCACTTATCTTAATTTTAGATTTACAACTTGAGTTCAATATTGCACTAATTAGTGTGAAGTGTAAATGGGATGTGTTTGCATCTTTTATTGATTCTTGTATTTTGATTGCCTTGTTATTGTCTGGAGATGAATTTCTTGATTTAGATTAACTATTCTCTGATTTTAGACTTGATTAAGTTTCAAATCTCTGGATAGTGAACAATACATGAGTAATGTTGATCGATGTTATTTTTGGAAGTGGCAATAGATGTGCTTGCTATCAGTTTCATAGTAATAGTTAAGAGCTCATCCATTGATAAGTGATGAAGGCATATTCATAAATCCCTAGGGAGCATTTGTGCCTTTAATTCATTTCCTCCTTTTCATTTCATCATATCTTCGTCAATTTGAAGATCATCTTCTCTCTAGGAAATATTCTGGGTGTTCAGTTCTTGCTACTACAGTTCCATATTATCACTATCGTCATCGCCATCTCAGTCTCCTTCCTCAACCTCTGGACAACACTCATAAACCAGATCTAGTTTGTTTTCTTATCAGTACGTTCACTACTGTCACTCTTGGATCAATGCGGTCATGCATCAGATGAGAGATTTACAGATTCACGGACTGAGCCTTTCATTCTCATAGCACGATCTCATCTTCTACCCTTATGTCATGGCAGATCCTGGAAGGTGGAACAACTTTGCCGCTGCTGTCCTTATGACCATGTCCAGCTAGGTTCAGCACCATCCCAAGAGCCATGACCAAGCCAGAGCCACATTTACAGGGAGTTAACAAGCATTAATCTTCTTCATTGAATTTGTATTACTATGTAATGGATGTTGAAAAACTTGTGATTACATAGCTAAACCCCAATATATATCAGGATTAACTGCAACATTGTCAGTGGATTTACCAATATAATTTTCAGAGATTATTTTCTTTATTAAGATCAACTACATTCAGTTTGTATGGTTAGTTAACTGTTAGAGGCTGATTGTTGTGACAAGTTTTGAGTAGTATTGATTAATATTACTTTTGGAAATGTCTGGATATTGTCTTGATTGAATCCATTCATATTGGATCTAAATATTGCAATGAAGTGCTCAAGATGAATGTGCATTATTATGTGGCAATGAGGGTGGAATCATAACTTTTGGGAAGCAAATTAAATACTTGTTCACTTGCATATTTCAGTTTGCTGCATTTCAATCTAATTGACAAGAAAAGAAAAATAAAGAGTAGTTTAGATATTGCTTTTGATACAGATTAGAAAGACAGAACCATTTCCCCTTTATCTTGTTGAGTTAAACCACTAATTAGTCACTTAGGGACACATAAGCTCCTTAGAGATTGACCTCAAGATTGTGCCACTATTTGCATAATTTGAGTATTAAATTTGGTCTCAAACGACTAGAGATCAATTAGCAGTTATTAAACCACTACAAATTTAATTACTTTTTTCTAATATGAAAACTCAATTTTACCCTCTAAAATTTAGTAGTGGTTTTACTCTGTGCATACATAACCGCTACAAAATCATTTGCCACATTGGATTTTGTTGTAGTTTAGAGAACCGCTACTAATGTAGTTAGTAGCGTTCAAACTACTACAAATATAGCAAATTAGCTACTGCTAAAACCCAGTTTTTGTAGTGGCAATGGGTATGAAGTTGAGTTTTAGCACAACTTACCTTCCTCAAATAGATGGTCAATCCAAGAGGAAAATTTATTCGCTATAAGATATGCTGAGATCATGTGTGATAGAACTAGAGGGTAAGTGGGATGCGCACTTGGCATTGGCAAAGTTTGCTTATAATAATGGTTATCATTCCAATATCCAGATGGCTCCATACAAAGCTTTATATGGAAAAAGGTGCGGATCTTCAATGTGCTTGACAAAGTTAAAAGAAAGAAGTTTGTATGGTCCTAAGATAGTGCATCGGATGGCTAATATTTTTGAGATGATTAAAAAGATGCTGCAAACAGCTCAAATCTAACAGAAGAGCTACACTGATAAGAGAAGAAGACCGCTAGAGTTTGAAGTTGGAGATCACATGTTTTTATGAGTGTCTCCAACAACAGGAGTTGGTCGATCTATGAAAGTAAAGAAGCTTAGTTCAAGGTATATAGGACAGTTTCAAATTCTTTCAACAAGAGTTGGTCGGTCTATGAAAGTAAAGTACCTTATCATTTTCCCTTATCCTAAACCTAAGTCAAATTCATAATGTATTCTATGTTTCCCAACACAAAAAGTATAACCCAGACCCAACTCATGTTTTCCAGATCCAAAAATAAAACTCGATTTTGGGAGTGAAATCGTGCTGATAACGTGTTATAAAATGAGGGAATTTGAGAGTAAGAGAGAATAGTAGAAGAGATTAAGAGAAAGGGATAGATAAGAGGAATGAAGAGAATCTCATAAAATGACAAGGGAGAAGAATGAAAAGTCTTTATTTATTGTGGTTATGCCTTCTATTTATAAGCATTAATTTGCATCAAGGTAAATCACTATTAAATATTGCATAAGATAATAAGGGGATATAAAATACAATTGAGAATAATGGGAGACATGGACATCCACATAATAATATTTATAACACTCCCCCTTGGATGTCCATGACTAAAAATATGCCTCATTAAAAACCTCTCCAGGAAAACCCAGTAGGAAAAAATCTAGATAAGGAAAAAAGAGTACAATTTTATAGATACACATCCTAATGCTGCCTCATTAAAAACCTTTCTAAGAAAACCTAGTGGGACAAAATCTAGATAAGGAAAAAAGAACACAGCGTATATCGACTCCTTCTCTTAACAACATTACATAATATCCCTGAGTTTGCAAAGTAACTTGGTAAATAAAGCTACTATATTTTCACTAAAACGAATTTGCAAAATGATAATTTCAGCTCCTTTTCAAAAGGGCGTAAGTGAAGAACTTTAGTGAAATAAGTTTCACTCTATAGCACTTGATATAGATGTTCCTACACATGAACAAGTATGATAAAACAATATATACATAAATGGTCAGTTCATACTCAGACGTACTTGATTATAATAACCCTATTCATAGTACCTCGAATAACATATATCACTATATGTTAATGTATTAATGATATTAAAGAATTATATCATGCTAGCAGATTAAAGATAAATAATATGTCATGACTTAAGAAATTAGTAAGCATACGTAAGTGCCTTAAAAACACTTAATTATTGTACTTCCGTATTAAACAAGCAAACGTAAGTGCCTTAAGAACACTTAATTATTGTACTTCCGTATTAAGTAGTTCTTCATCTCCCTCTTTGTTAATTTCTTGATGTATAGAAGGACTTTTACCAACTCACAGGGAATAATTTGCATTTATGTAACTCTTCGAAGTTATGATGATTTTGATATCATCAATAGTGATAATCAAGGCAAACTTATAATTTGCGATAAAAGTGCACTTTGACTGCTTCAAGTCATATCAAGACTTGTTTAGCTCAATTAAGTATTGTTCTCGAGAACTTGTACATTATGCTTCTAACATCACGAGTCCTTCAGGGACTCCCATATAAATAATAATGCCAAGTGCATCATATGAAAGTACAGTCACAACATTTATGAAGCATAATTCAAGCCCTTTGTTGACTGTTTGGTTAATCAAATAACGAAAAGCATTCATATTCACTACTAGTGAATACATTTCTTCACAACATATATCATATCATTGTGTAAAGCATTGAGTTATAAGACATGCCATATATCTTATCATTTTGCCTTTTCCATGTCTCTTGCATACAAGTGCTCATTTTCTATTCAGTTGGCTTTACATCTGTAATTGCAAGGACAACATGTCCTAAAACTTTTCGTTTTCAATAACAGTAATTCCGCAATAATGAATTACATCTATTGGCCAATCCTTTCTTTATTGGCACGCATCAATGGTACCGACTCATGATCCTTATCATTTATTACATTGCATGCTATTTTATAGAGTGCTGTCAATGTTGACTTTATTTCCTTCCCATCGAATTTCACAATTTATTGAGATCTCATTATTTTCAAATGTGTCAAGTACCTAAGTCTCTTTTGGGACTATAATATTCTCTTCTAGATAAAATAACTCTTCAAGAGTTAGCTCTTTTGGAGCAATCAAATATTTTTTATTATCCTCAATTGACCATCTATATTATTGGCCCCTTTTATTTTTCGAGGATTTTGTTCTTTTACATTGATGGGCTTTTCACGCGTCAGGCATGTTTTAAACTCATTCATAATATTTTGTCCTTCAGGGACACAGATTCTTATAGGAGCATTAGCAGCTAGGATATGTGACTTTAGCACTTTCTTTGGATTAATAATGCTTTAGGCATTTTGTAGCAAAACTCTGAATTAATTATCTTTTAAATTTTCAGTGTACATCATTTCAGTACAAGGATCAATAATTAGCCAATGATAATTCATTCCAGCTAATCTCTTTACCCAACTGCTTATTTTCTCCCCTGATGTTGGTTAAAGTAATTCATCAAATAACACTCGTTAAATCATGCCATAAAATTCATAACCAGCATACATTCACATCGTATTTTAAGGACCCATTTTGGTGTGTTGTGATTTTACAAGCACATATATCACACACTACTACAGAGTATACATTTTACTATTGAAATTCATGTCCTTTTTTTAAATTAGGGAGTAAAAAGTGAAGGCAGTGGCATTTTTGAAATTATAGAAAAAAATTTAGGCGCCCTATATGCAAAATAGGGTGTATAAAGGTGGTTGTGGTCACCTTTAGGTGCCCTATATCGGAATAGGGTGCTTAAAGTATATCTATGGTGATCCAACATTTAACATTTATGTCACAGACCCAGCAAATAAAAAAATGTCGATTGTACTTCAAACTAAAAAAAAGGATGGTGATCCAACCTTTAACCTAGACGATACACCTCCTTTTACTATAAATCCATCGAGACCACGTGAAGCGGAATTGGTTGATGATGATCACTATGTTGTAAGATAAGATCACTGTGAGGGAATATGGGAAAATACATAAAGGAAAGAGTTAATTACGAAATTTTGATATATTGTGTGTTATATGTGTTTACCTTAGTTTACTTTATTCATGCTGATTACAATTTATTTATATCTTACATTGATTTCTTAATAGAAATATGGTGAATTCTGATGAGTCACACAGTGATGAACACGTAGATCAAAATCCACTGGTGGTGCCAGATCCGACTATGAAAAAGGTTAGGGGATGTACAAATATGGCCTTCTTGACTGCACGACATCACCAACGACAGAAGAAGCTGCATGTAGAATTCGATGCAGATATGAATCCTATCGGTGATGAGTAAGATCGATTTATCAGCTATTTACGGTATTTGGCACGGAGCAGAGTCAACATACTGTACCCTGGATGGTAGTCTGTTCCACAAGAAACACGAGATATGATATGGCAAGAAATTTTTGTATGTAATTTTCAACACCACTTCATTTTGTCTTCATTTCAATTGGTTCAAATTTCATGATAAAATGTTGTATTTTGCAGTAAACCTATGACGTTCCAGACACTAAGGAAATGAAGAAGCACTGGATGGGGTTTGTTCGCATACGGTGGAAAGACTTCAAGAACAAGCTGTCACGATATTATGTTCAGGGGTCAAAGAAAGATGAAGACCCATGTCAGAAATATCCTTTTCTGTCCCTCAAAGACTGGAGGTTGTTTATGGCATCACAGAAAGACCCACAATTTCAAGTAACATCCTTCAGTCATCTGCATTTTGTTGCTATCACTGCCTAAGATTTCCCTCTTATGCCTTAATAGGAATTAAGTGAAGCCAACAAACAAAAGGGTGCTGTAAATATCTATCCGCATTATTTGTCTTGTGGCGGATACAGAAAGCTTTAGCGAAAGATGATGGAAGAGGAGGAACAAAGATTACAGGAGGCATCCGCCTTTGATCCCACCATTGTCGTCCAGGTCCCTGCTCCTCCTCCACGTCACAAAAAATGGAATGCAGTGAGGATGAAAGGTGGGAAGTACATCAATGAAGTAGTTGCTGAGGTGGCTGGAAGGATTGTAAGTACTGACATATAGTAATCACATGTGATTGTTTATCTTGGGTTTATTAGTACCTCATTTATGACGTATTATACGATACAGGATAACCTTACACAGTAGACCAGCCAAGGGACTTTCACTCCAAGTGGGAGGATGGACATCTTAGTGACGGTGATTGGAAGGCCAGATTACCCAAGCCAAGTTCGAGGGGAGTTGAGGGGAACAGGTCTAGGAAAATATTTTGGATGACCATCTCAACAGTCTACTGAAGCTCAGATTCAATCTAGAGTAGCTGAGATGTAGCAATCACTCCGAGTTGAATTTGACGCTCAATGCTAGATACAAAACCAGATGATGAAAAATCTGCGTGAGGAGATGAGAGCTGAGATGATGGCTGAGTTGGCAGCTGAGATGAGAGTTCAAATGAGAGTTGAGATGAGAGCTGAGTTCGTAGCTCTCCTGAAATCGGGAAAGCTGATTGATGAACTGAAGAATATTGATTCCCCTGTATTTCCAATAGTAAAGATAGCAATAATCCGCTTGAGACAGTAGTACTGGGTGACCCTTCCCTTAATTCCCCTGCAAAAGAAGTTAGAGAGGACTGTACTCTCTACCTGGATGAGCCAATACGTGCTGTTGCCCATGCTTATTTCTACAGACAAGATACTACCCACCATTATATGCCAATTCCAGATAGCTTATCTTGCATATCGGTGACACGTATTGAAGATGGTAAGGAAAGCTCCGATGTCCCAATCCCTGATCAAGATAGCTTATCTTGCATACTTCCTTTCTTAGCATCTTCTTCGCTCCTTGAGTTAGACAATTTGGAAACAAAGGTAGTGAGATCGTTGTGCTTCACCTCCATTTGCTCAATCTTGTCACAAAGTTTACCCATCATCTTCATTAAGACTTCATCCCTGTTCGGTTCTTGGATAGGCACCTCCCTAGATGTTGAAGGGAAATAATTAGAGTTCATAGGGACATTTCCAAATTGCCCTTGAGAGCTTCCGGCACCTCTGTACATATTATCCTTGCCTTGACTCGCTTGATATCCCTTATTGTACGCATTAGGATATGGCTCTCTTTGATAGAATTGGGTAGGTCTTTGGAAATTCATGGATGCTACCTTAGCGGAGTCACATTGAGATGGGCAATTGAGAGTATTGTGCATAGGACTAGCACAAATATCGCATGAGGAATGTACAAGGGCTTGAGGCATAGAAGCAGAGCTAGTGGCGTTGACATTGTGAACTTGTTGAGCTTGCATAGTTTTCTGCATACACCCCAATTGATCACTTAGGATGGCCAGTTTGTTCAAGATCTCATCGCCCGACCAAGCTCCAACTCCACAAGATTGAGCTACTTCCTTTGCACCAAATTGTTGGTTGTTCGCAGCCATCTTTTCAAGTAAATCCCATGCTCCTGGAGAAGTTAAATCAATCAAAGAACCACCGGCAGCAACATCAATAGTGGCTTTCATATTATCTAACAATCCATCGTAAAAATATTGCACCAAATGAGATTGAGCAATTTGATGATGAGGGCAACGAGCTAGTAGGTCTAGAAATTGACTCTAATACTCAAAAAGGCTTTCCCCTACAGCTTGTTGAATGCTATAAATCTCATTTCTCATTTTGGCAGTCCTTGAAGCTAGAAAATACTTCTCTAGAAAGGCCTTCTTCAATTGCTCCCAAGTTAGAGTAGCAAAGTGTTGTGGAAGCATGTGAAGCCACTCTTTTGCCTTACCATCCACAGAAAACAAGAAGGCTCGGCTTAAAACATCATCCAATCGAGCTCCAGGAGGCTTCATGGACGAACACACCATGTGAAGATTCTGAAGATGCCGATGAAGGTCCTCTCCTGCATTGCCATAAAATTTAGGTAAGGCACTTATCAAATGACCTTTCAACTCAAAATTTGCATCAAAATTGTAGAAGCCATAAGGATTATAATCAACATTTGATGAATTCATCTCCCTTACGCTTCTATTCCTAATTTCATTGTTCACATCATTGGGTATATGCTCATCATTATGCTCTTGATTTTGTCTAGGAATCTCACCCTCAGGATCCATCACAACACGATTATCAATATGATCTCCTAATAACAACTCAGAATCAAATATGCCAAGGTTATGACAAGAATCAAGTGAAGATGCCCTAGATGTAGTGTGTGAAGAGTGTTTAAAGGGTACTTGCAACAATGGAATTGAAGTGCTGGTACCTTCACCTCTCCTTTCTTTTCTTAGTGCTCTAAGTGTTTTATCTATTTCTTTATCCAATGGAACAATTTCTTATTCTTTAGATCTGGTCATATACACTCAGAACATCAACAGTAAATGACACAGTACCCAAAGAAAACAAAAATTTAAATTTTTTTCAAGTTTTTTTAAATCTAAAAAGGAAAAGCAAAAGAAACAAAACAAAACAGAAACAATACCCCAGTCAATTTGATAATTGACACTCAATTACCTAGTAGCTCAAGGCTCCCCAGCAACGGTGCCAATTTGATATAGCCTTGTCGTGGGGCTTTCAAATAAAACTAAGCTAGAATGTAATATAATGGCACTAACCTAGGTCGATCTCTACGTGGAACCTATATTGAATTACTAATACTCAAGCGCAAATAACAAATTAACCAAGAAGTATCAAATGTTTTTTATCTAATTAAACTAAATAGGTGAATTTAAATTCTATAAAGTGAATGTCCTCGGTGATTGAATCCACTAACCTTCCTTGTCCAATTTTAATATTGAGCTCTCTTTTTAACTAAGCACAAGGCCTAGCAAAGACCCTTTGCTAATCAATATTCCTAACCTTTTAAAATAATCTAAACCTAGACTCAATTAATCAATTAGGAATATTTAAAGTGCTTAGCTTGCATTAGATTTATAAAAGATCGTCTTTACATCCAACTAATTCCTAGAACCCTAGCAAACCAATTGAATTCAAGAGAATAAAGGAAAGTAATTGAATAGCAAAAGAGTTATAGTCCAATCACAATCCAAAGTACCAATCTAACACAAGTATCACAATCCAAATTACATCAACCGATAGTAATCATCTTTCATACACACAAATTATAACCTCTAGCAACCTAGAATTACAATTTGCACATACAAAGATTGGAAAGTGAAATTAAAATTTAGAGAACTCCCCTAATTGCTCAAGGTCTTCGGTTAGCTTTATCATCACCGGTGGATAATGAATCTAGCTACTCATGGTTGAATCAACTCCTCTGGTTAGTTGAAGCTCTATGGTCACGGAGAGAGTCGTTGTGGAGAGACGAAATTCGTAGTCATCTTTTTCTCTCCGATGAATGGAGAAATGGATCAATCAAGTGGACCCACAGTAGCGGTGTTGGTGGAATAAAATGGAGGTGTTGGGATGTGAGTCTTGATGAATGAATGGAAAAATCACCGGCTTCGCTGCGGGCTCCTGTGCGTCGTGTGGCATGGATCTGTCTGTGGTGGCTGACGAAAGAGAGAATCAAAGATTCAAGAAAAAAATTGGCGTCCGAATGGATGTGGAGGCATGGCTGTATATGAGGATTG
>JANTPZ010121092.1:0-11327 GCA_025593235.1 Vachellia pachyceras
TGACATTGATTTGATACGGGATTTGATGGCCAAACGTCTTATTGATTTGTAGATCATGTGCTTATTTCTTCAAGGTGAATGTATATAGTTTCAACCATTCATGTCGACTTGTATAGGGTTAATTAGATTGATGAATTGTTACTCTGCAACAAATGTACAATGATATATTTGCTTAGTAAATGACAATGGTGACTTTTGTGTTTCGCTGCAATAAGGACTTGGCTTTCGATCGAAGATATATACATCTAACTTTGAGGAATTTTAATTTGTATGTCTCTGCCACAATGACTTTTGATTAGAACCATGATATTTGTTTATTCTGTCTGGACTTGATTTGGTGTATAAAATGTAACTGTAGGCTGAATCGGGTGGGTTGATAAAATTGAAGAAATTTTTTTTAAAAAAAAAGTATATACGACGCCCAATATAGGGAAATGGGTGCCGTAGGTTGGAGCTACGGTGCCCTACATTGGAATGTAGGGTGTTGTAGGTGAGAGCTACGGCGCCCTACATTGAAAAAAAGGGCGCCGAAGATTGAGCTATGACGCCCTACATGACAAAGTAGGGCGCTGTAGCTCCACCTACGGCGCCCAACATCACAATGTAGGGCGCCGTAGCTCCAACCTACGGCGCCTTAAACAAAAAGGGCGCCGTAAGCTCTAACTTTCTACTCCCCTTATACACTCCCCAAAAAAGGGCGCCTATTGGTTTAAATATAGGGCGTAAAAGGTATTTTTGTAGTAGTGCGGTCTCCCTCTCAGGATCCATCAGAAATCCTCTCAATGCTTGAATTCAAATAAAAAAAAATCTTCCTGTCAATCTCCATAATCTCCGGTTCCTCTTTCTTTTCCGGATTCCATCCCTTTCTGATTATTTGCATATTCGTTGCTACGTCCATGCTCTTCTCTGTTATTAGGCGTCCGATCAGTGTTTCCTCCTTTGAATCTCATGTCTTCCTTCTTTCTCTACACCAGATCTATTTCTGGTTCTCTCATTTTTCTGTTCTCCAATTCATCACTCCTCGACGTGCTTCCTTTCTCCATCTCTTAGTCACCTTCTACCCTGTCTCACTACGTTGTCCGATCACAGTGTATGAACCGAACAACCACTCTTTTAATCTCCATTGCAGTACGCGCCGGGATCTCTCACTCTCCTTCCTTACCACCGTATAGGAGCGGTGGAGCAAGAAGTTACCATCGCGACGACAATAAAATCATAGAGGAGAGAGAACGTGCTCCCACGCTAGAGAAGAAAAAGTGTAGGACTCCCCTTATTCACAAACAGATAGCGCAGAGTGTATCTAGCTCCATAGTAGCTTTGCTCCTGTCTTTATTATGGGCTGGCCAATAAAATCAAATATTGCACGCCTGTTCACATAATGCTATATTTTTATTGCAATTACTTAACGGTTTTATTTTACTAAAAAAGTAGCAACACATATTTTTCCGATTTATTACTATTGTTATTCACAAATGCTGTAATCTTGTGTATTGATATGTTGGAAGCCGTAAGAAAGACTCATCACTCAGAGGAAGAGAGGAAAAGCTTGAAAAGAGTTCTGAAACAACTTGACATCAAACAATAATAGTCGAATTCATTGACTATCATTTAGGACTATGGATAATAGTACGAAGACACTCTATCTATAATTAAATTCATGCTCAATTCTCTTCATCTCAATAATCAAACGGAACAGTTTCAGGGAAAGCTCATCATATCTGAACCCATCCACATCTGATAGTTTAAATTAATAAAGATAATCTCTTAACTATTATTTCTTAAAAATGATTTTTCATTTAAAGAATCACAATCTTCGTAAAATCAAAATAAACAAAAACCCGACTAGTTTGGAAGCATTCAAATCATGATGCTCACATCAACACCAGCATTAATTTGTCCTTGTATTCACCTTTCGATACATCGCCTAAGCCGGTTATCGAAACTTTTTTATCAAAAACTCCGAAGCAGGCGTCTATTAAGCTGTACTTCCACCTTAGCAGCTGCTTGGCGCTGGTTAATGATCCGCCTCGGCGTAACGTTTTCGAGTGTCCACTGACCTAAAAAATGTTATGTTCTCTGCTAAAAACAGATTGGTCCTCAGTCCAACCTTTATAACATGATTTACAGATTTTAAGCTTGACGTACGATTACAAATGTGGCGTTTCGGTTAGTGATAAAAGTTATTTATAGAATATGAGGCAAATATGTTAGGGATATTTTACTCAATTTGCGTAAACATATTTTTCCAACAGTTATATATAAGTAGATCTACACCACCGGACAGTGGTTCAATTCGAGACAACAGGTGCAGTTGTGGAGAATCCTGGGAGGAAAACGGAGAGCGACTGGTTCAAGATTGAGAAGCAAGAAGATGGTTATAAGTTTGGTTTACTGTCCAAGGAAGGTTCAGTGCGAAGATATTAGCATGCGCGTCGTGGATAGCCATGGAAACCTGCCCTTAACTGATGTAAATATTCTTTTTTTGTTGGCTCAAGCGCTCAACTTATAAATTTTATACGTTAATTCCATATATAGGCACATACAAAGAACAAGCATAAAGATGAAATGGTTTGGACAAATACCTCTCTCAACTGAATGAAATTGAATGGTTACTCCCATCAAGCTCTCTCTTTTTATCATCTCCTCTCTCTTTATTAGTGTTTCTTTCGCAACATAGTACTTGCGAAAGAAACACTAATGAAGTTAAGCGCCCGCTAAATCCACTACATAAAAAGCTATAAGAAATAATCAAATATTTCTTAGGGAACTTCTATGGATAATTTTATCTTTTCAGTTTTTCTTCAATCTCTGAATCTTCTTAAAAATGTATTCTTTTCTCAAATTATTATAAACGCGTCTATCAAAATAAAAAAAAAACAATGATGAAACTCCACCATTACCACTGCATTAAAAATATATTTTTCTAACAAAAAAAGGTACATCCACTACCAATTATGTGGATCTTTGGAAGTATCAAATCTACGTACACACACATATAACGTTTGATATTATTATCCGATTAAGTCAAATTCAGACTTTGTCACACACTCAATTAGAGCTAGTTTACTTTTTGTGAAAATGCCTCTATTTAATTTACTTCTATATATTGTCCACATTCCACACGGACCAATCTTCATTATATATTGGTATTCTATGTGCTGCCACCAAGTGCAGCCCATTACCTGGCATAGCATAGCAATTATATCCTTACGAATTGCACCCACCATACTCACTTAAGAATTTAATAAACAATAAAAAGATGTGATCTCTATTTGTGCTTCACTTAATTTTTAATATAATTGTTAAAAGTATATGTTTGAATATTTACAGTGCAACTGATTTTAATGAAATTATAATCATAATATTTTTTATCAATATGTAATTAGTCAAAATTAGTTAAGTTCAAGTTGTCTTATCTTATGTTAATAACAATTTTTCCTCAAAAGAGATTTGCATGCTATACAAAAAAAATATCACTCTTTAATTCAACAATCAATTTTAAGGTATCTTATGTTTGGATTGGCTCTTCGAAAATACCTTTCACTGGTCATGCGTAAAATTAATTTTAAAGAAAAGATTTTGAAGAATAAGTTTTGAAAAAGTTTGAAAGAATAACTCTTTAGAAAATCATGGTTCTAACTTTGAGGATTAAAAGTTATTCTAGAGAATTTAAGAGTGTTTATGTAATACATATAAAACCATATTTTTAAAGATTAAAAGTCATTCTTGATTTTGACGGGTGTTTATCTATTTTTTTTAACCATTGTTTCAAGCCAGTTGCACTTTATTTTCATAAAACGACAAGAGCTAATCTTAAGAACTTAAGATCCCCATTTTTAATTAATAATAAAATAATAATATTCTCTGGCCTCCACCAAAATCTCATTCCTATAAATTGGACATCGTTGTTCCTCCGTTATTCACAGCAACAACAAGAAACCTCCCAAACCATGGGTAATATTCCTATTCTGTCCCTCTTCTTTTTTCTCTCCTTCCCCGCAAAACCACTGTCCTTAAAAGCAGTGAGTACTGATCCAGTGCTTGACACTTCAGGCAAAGTGCTCCTACCTGGTGTCCCATACCAGATCCTTCCGGCCACCGGAGGCGCTTTTACTCTCGCTGGCTATCAAAACGACACCTGTCCACTGGTGGTCGTCCATACCCAACAGAAAGCCGATTCCCTCAAGTTCCCGCCGGTAAAATTCTTGCCTGCTGATTCGAACGCCCATGTGATTCAAGCCTCCACGAACGTGAACGTCAAGTTCTCTACGCCGTCGAAACCCTGCGGGAGCTCCATGGTGTGGAGGCTTCTGAAAAGGATATCGGAAGCCAGATTTATTAGCACGGACGGCGTTGAAGGAAACCCAAACATGAACACCTTCGTCAACTGGTTCATGATTGAGAAATCATCATCTGCCGGTGGTAAAAGCGGCGGCGCCTCCTATAAGCTCAGATTTTGCCCAACAGAAGTATGCAAATGCTCCGTCACGTGCAGCGATCTCGGTATTTATGTTGCAGATGACAAGAGAAGGTATCTGGGTCTGGCCGACAAGATCGAACCCATCAGCGTTGTGTTTAAGAGAGCAAGCTAGCTCTGTGGTTATGATTAGCTCATGATAAATAATAGTGTTCGTCACTTAATTAAACCCTTGTTTTGATCAGCCGTAGAGAATTTCCAATTAGCTCTTACAAGAATCAGAGAAGTAATGAACTAGAGCAGATGAATCCCATTGATAGATCATGGGAACCTATATATTTGTGTGCGCGCACTTTTCTTGTATCATATAGGATTATGCAGTGACCGTAGTGAAAAGAAATCATTCAATCTCTGATTTTGATTATCATTTGCCTAGCTTGTTGAGTTTCTTTTACCCAAATAATTAGATATCAATTAATAAATGTTTTTTAAGATTCTGTCGCCAACAAATTCTGGTGCCCACCTTATTTAATTTCTTCCTCGTACTATGTTATTATATACAAATATTATGGTTGGCCAAAAAAAAACTAATAGTCTGATCGACTTTATTTTGTTTGAGGTGCTAAGATCATGTACAACATATGTATATACCTCCTTTGATTGTAAGTATAAAAGATGGAAAAAGATTTATCTTGTTTCTAAATATCAGACCTAATTCACGTTATCTTCTAAATTTATAATTGTTTGCTCAAAGTATCACTATAGTTAATTGCATGCATAAGAAAGCTTTCATCAAGAGTAACTCTAACCACGACTAAAAAAATATTTTAGAAAATTAAAACTAATATAAATTTATTACAATTAACTTAAATAATTTTTTAATATGTGAAAGTTAGTTATTTAATTATTACATTAATTAAGGATCGGTATACACATGTTTAAAAAAACATTTGCCCAAGAATCCTGTGACTTAGGGCTTGTTTGAAAGTTTTTTTCAGAATAGCTTTTATGAATTTCAAGGTATAATCTAGGTTTTGGATAATAAATTTTAAAAAATAGCTTTTACGGATTCTGAAGTAAAATCTAGGTTTTAAAAGATTGCGTTTGGGAAGTTATTGGCTTTTACGGAGTTCGAGACAAAAAGTAGGTAGGAAAGAGGAAAGAGACAAAATAAAAAATAAAAAAGAGAAAATTTATTAGAAGATAATGTGTGATTTGATAAAAAAATAATTTTTCAAATTTAGGTTTCAAACGAGGTTTTCTATTCAAAATAACTTTTCTGAAAAATGTAAGTATTTGGACAAGACCTAGATTTTAAGGTAAAACCTAAGTTTTGAAATCAAACCTATATGGGAAGCAAACAAACTCAGCTGGAAAGGTGGGTGGAGTACGGTTGGAGTGGAGGTTGCTTATATACATACATATATATATATATAATTATAAACACAGCCGGCATTCACCTTTAATTGAAAATTAGTAATATAAGCAAAAGCGAAACAAAAAAAATATATTGAGAATTGCTTTTGAAGAGTGGCAATTAATAATGGTCGGTAATATACAACCGTTGATGTAATCTAATGCATCACAATTTGCCACATTTCTCGCTAAAAAATACGCACTTCAATTTAAATCCAAGGTACGTGCTATGCACTAGGTGTTTCTGGTGCTATGTTGCTTCATGACTCACCAAGCCCCTTGCATCGTCCTGTAATCATTAGTTTCAATGCAAAATAATGGGATGATGACTTGGAGGGGAAAGGAAGAGAAGAAAAAGGACGGGTATGTAACAAATGTTTAGTGTAATTGGTAAAAAGCTGGCTTATAGTTCACATAGTTATAAGTTCAAATTTTTTGACCAATATGAAAAGTTTGTTAATGAAGGATTTGTAAATATATGGGGGCGAAAAAACGGGGATCCTATCAACTTGTTCCGACCTAGGATAATAAGCTCATGAGTTTAGTCTTACTTCACCGTCGAGAAACGAAAGAAGACTTCCATCTCCAAATTGAACTCAGACGTAGCTCGCTTCTTTTTGGGTGTAAAGCAGTGTCAAACCAAAATACCCAACATTGAATGTACAAAAATGACTATAACAGAGTTTCTTTTTTTTTTAGAAAGACGAAAATGCGGGTTTTGAATCTTTAGCACCATATACCCGGAATAGGTCCAAAATGGAATAGATGTATCTAGGGATTAGTAGTTTCAAAGTGAATTCTCCCTAGATACACAATACACATATCATGATATTTTATTTCACAATTGAATCAATTTAAAAAACACCTAAAGTTAGGGATTTCGTGCTCTTTTAAACTTAGAGATATAGGTCTTGCCTTTAGTAATTCAAAACCAAATTCATCTAAACCTTTTTATCATGCCAATCAAGGAGGAGGGAGAAAACTGTAGTAATAGAAAGGCAAGGGATTCCAAAATATTTCAAATCATCAACTCCTGGATTCAAGGATAAGTTCTCCTTGAAGAAATAGAGAAATTCAAAACATTTGAAGTCTCTAGTAGTAGCACATATACAACATATAAAGATATAAAAAGAAAAGATGAATGAGAATTTATCATGACATCCCAAGTAAGGAATACAATTATAAAAAAAAAAGTCCCCATATCAACTGAACAGTATGCAATGATAAATTTATACGCAGAAAATGATAATATGTCAATGTTGAACACTCGTTATTAAAATATTTTAGTGATTACATTTTTAAAAAAAAACTAATAACACCTTACAGTGATTTCCTCAAAGATAAAACATGTCATAATTAACCCAACCAATTAGCCACACTATATATTGGGCTTGTTTGGTAAATCTATTAGGAAAATGGACACAGATTTTGAGGTAAATATGTGAGAGGAATTTTGTTCCGATAAGCGCATAAATGGCTTTTAGATGCCCAAACGGGCTATCCAAACAAGCCTATTATTACAAAGTAGAATGGACAATGATCCTACTTCTTCAATACTCAAGTACGGGCATTATGAATACTCACTACCAACATGCGTGCAACTTTTCATATCTATCTAATTAGTGGGATTAGGGTTTCTTGTGCAATGCTGATAATCTAAAAATAGATATATCGTTCATAACTCTGTTTCCAAGTTTTTCTTTTCTTTTGCTCCTCAAAAACCCAGCTAACTCTCGTTTGGCACTAGCAATGAAATGGAAATTCAAAATGCACGATATTTATTATACTTATATTAGTATTACTTCACAGTAACTATGTTCCCCTATTATTTTCAGTAGGGGGAGTAAAATAGAATAATATACTCTTCAATTCCTTAATAATGATACTAGTTAACTTTCGTTGGGAAGATTAAAAAACTAAATACACTACTTAAAAGTATTACTTTATATATATATATAACTAGATTATATATCAGTTTATAAATCAGATAAATTGATTTGAAAAGAAAGATAAATATAAATAATTTAAAATGATCTATTTAATTTCTTTAATCTCTTCAACAAAAATTAACTAATAACATCATGTTTTAGAGCTAATATAGTAGTAAAAGATAGATTGCCATCGCTCGTGTCTTTTAGTTGCAGGCACAATAACGCAAGCTAAGTGTCGGCCGAAACATGCATGACTCGTTAATCAAGAAATGCGATGTGTCCACCATGCATGCATGCATGTAAGAAAACAACTTCTCATTGTTAGACAGCACAACATGTTTTGTTTTTGCATAAGACATTACGAAATGCCATAAATGAAACAAAAACAAAAAACCATCACATGATGTCTGATCAAGCTCATCTATAAATACAAACTTCAAAGGACGACATCATAGACATGAAACTAGCTCAATATTTTCAATCAAACCTTACATGAATACCAGTGGCGTACTGAGTACTTCGGCTTAAGAATGCAAACTATTTTTTAATAGTGAGTTCAAATAAGTGGAACTTATTTTTAATATGTCTTCAGAAGAATTTAAGCAAAAATTTAATGGATTCAAAATTAACAAATGAATAGGTGCAAAATAAATCACACAGTACTAATATATACCTAATTTTTTTGGAATTCAAGGGATGCGGCTAAACCCCTGCCTTACATGTAAGTCCACCCATGATGAAAACCATGAAGAGCACTTGTACTAGGTGCCTGCGTTTCATCTTCATGCATGCACACATCATCTTCTACCTCTTCCTTTTTGCCTTCACTACAACTACTACATTGGCGTTTACACGTGAAGTGGATGGTATTGTGAGATCTTAAACTTGCCAAAACTGGAAACCAAACTTGCCCTCTCACAATTGTCCAAGCTCAATCTGACAGCTCTAATGGCTTCCCTGCAAACACTTTCAACCCTAGCTCGAATTGGTACTATCTCAAAAGGACATCTTTTTAGCATAGAATTTAATTAAGCCTAATAACGAAGCCACCGGTAAGTACTTGTGTGCCTGTTTCCCTTAGTGTGGAAACTGGAAGAAGAATCACAGATTGTTAAGGAAGCAGTGGCGAAGGAATTAGACGAGGTTGACGATGGTCCGTTTATGATCCATGAATTAACATGGAGATAATATACAAGCTTGTTTAATTTACTGTGATTTTGATGGAGATCGTTTTAAAGATCTCGGGATTTCCATTGATAACCTTAATAAACTTAATTTGATTTTAATATTTAAACGTGTAAAATCTACACGTAATAAACTTTTAGGATAGATATCTGTGGGAAAATGTTTAAACATATTTTCATTTAAGAAAAACGTTTGATTTTAAAAAAAAAATTGCCCGGTAATGTTCACCAAAAAATGACATAATTAAACAATTTTTTATGATTTTTAAAGACAAAATTATTAAGAAGTTTTAAATTGTAAAATTTATTGTTTAGATGTGGAATGAATTTTGCATTGATAACTTTTTTAAAGATAGGAAACATAATTTTGCGAAAAATGTGTAATTTATTCTAAATAAAAGAAAATTGAAGAATTCTCATGTTTTGCCACACGTAATCAAGAAAGCAACGTCCTTCATGTTGACAACAGGGAGGGTGCAGTGCAACCGTTGATATTGGGGAGTATATTCTCTTGAGATATCATCTCTACCCTTAAATTAAATAATGGATTATTGAGGTTTAATGTTTTATAAAATCCTTATTATAATATTTTATAAATTAAAATTTTGTTATTTGTATGTATTGCAATTATGAGTTATGCATATAATATTTTAACATTTTAAATCTATTTATTTCTGTTTATCATAATAACTTTATATAATACTTAGGAAAAATGATCAGAAAGTATTTTTTGAATTTCCTAAACCCCATTTGGTGCCATGAATTTGGTAAAAGACAGATTGCTATCTGTCAACATTCTGGGTTTTTCATATTTGTGTGAAATGATAGAAATATCCATTAAGTAATAAAGGATTAGAAGCAGCATGAGACATAAATATATAGTAACTTAAAGAAGCAATATGGTGCTTAGTGAAGATGACAAAGCTTCATGCGTCCTTCATTGAAGCTGGAAAGATGAGTAAGTTGAAATAATTTTTCACGCAAGAACTCTTCGCAGACCCGTCTAAACCATCACCATGTTGTTATCATAGTTGATTTTGATTGAGTTCGGTTGTGGCTACGTGGGTTTAAAGGTGAAGATGAGATAAGCATCGAAACTTAAGTAAAATTGACAGCCTTCATCCTAGTGTGTTGACTTTTTTTGTGCATTGTGAGGCGTTAGTTACATATGGATTGGGTGGTGTCAATAGGGTTTAGATTGAATAATAGATTATTGATGATGAGGATTGAAGCACCAGAACTTGTACAGCATTTCCTACTGCCTAAGATGTGTATTTAATCTTTTTATAATTATTTCTCCAAAAGATGTATCCATCATTAGAATGCAAGCCTTAGATGTGTTACTATTGATAAAGCCTCTTTTAACTAAATATTGGTAAGTAAGAATGGCTTGGATATGACAGATCAATGAATTAATCATATTTTATCTATTAGATTTGTAGCATTTTAGACAGTTTTGATGTTACTTTTGAGCTTTTATTGAGGTTAATTACATTAATTATTATTAATTGCAATTACATGAAATTAAAATTAATTATGGATAAATTGTCATACATTTCATCATTTTGTTAAATAATTGATTTTTAGGGCCTTTGATGCTATTTAATATCAATTTTCATTGTAGGTCGCCTTGAAAGAAATTGGGACCAGACAAATTGAGTTTACTTCTTTCTCAATTTTGGGTGGAGCATGACTAGTGTTGCTTGTGCATGGGTACACTTGATCCAACATCACTAGGCCAGTCTAACACTTGGCAATTGGACTTAACTCCATTTCATTAGGTTTGGCCTACATGAAGATTGACGCATGATGGAGCAGCAGCCACCTCCCTAATGGATTCCTCCATTTATCTACCCCCATTATTCCATTTTCGGAAATTATTACTTTACACAAGCCGCCTGGAGCAAAAGGAAAAAGACGCCGCGCACACAAAAAGTTCATCCAAGCTAGCCGCCTTCTGGAGTTGTGAGGGAGCATTATTATTCCATTCATCCATTTATTCATCTCACCTCACGTCCAGAGACGTTGTTCGGCCGTCAAACCACCTCCTGCTTCTTTCATCGCGGTTGCCGTGTTCCTCTGTTTTTTTTTTTTGCTATCACTGTTGAAGAAGATAATGTCCTGGAGTGTAGCAGCAAGATTCATTTTGGAACTTTCGATGGCAAAGCTTGGCTAATCTAATAATTCTCTAATTCAACAACAATATCATGAGCTTGAGTCTTCAAAGGGAAGTTTTAGTTACTTTCATTTTCTGTCCAATAATTGATTAACAATTCCTAGGTCTTAGAATAGTTTTTCTAATTGTTGGAACAATTTTAATTGCTTAAGTTGGATTTTATTATGGAAATTATTGTAACTGGAATTATTGCTTGTCAAATT
>JANTPZ010121143.1:0-46194 GCA_025593235.1 Vachellia pachyceras
TCTCTTCTAGGTAGCTTCGCTTCTCTTTTAAGCTTGAGTTTGTCATTTACATTTCTTTCATGGAAACCCTAGTGAAGTTCTCAAGCTTTAGAAGCTAGGCGGGCTTCGAGGCCAAGCTCCACAGAGGTTCTTCTAGCTCTTCCAAGGTTTTTACTTTCGATTTTCAGAGATCCAGCAGCAACAAGCCATTGTAAAAATAGGCTATTTATGCAAGAAATAGAGATGCTCTCTTCTCTATCGGCAACATATTCGCTCAACATCCATTATTTGATCAGGTTTTTTATTTTAACCTTCAGATCAGGTTTATGTTATATAGTTCTTTCCTTTTGCATTATTGCTTTTAGTTACTAATGTTATTGATATGATAGATATCTGAGCTTCGAAAAGATATTTGTATACCAGAGTATTGTTTTACTGGCGGAGGTGAGCTTAGATCTGTCAATGCTTGGTTTGGTCTAGCAGGGAAATTGATGTCATTACATCATAATCCACACCATAATATATTAGCGCAGGTAACTTTGTCTTAAGATTGATTGTGTTGTCATAAATTCTTGTTACGATTTTTTATAATGTCTTAAGTTTCAATAATGTCTCATCTTGTCTTAGTTTATGTAAATTGGTGCTTAAAATTGTTAGATTTTTTATTTATCAGTTGGCGTAATGATATGATTGTTTTACTTTTCATAACATAATGATGATGAAGATATCTACCAGGAGGAAAATCTGGAATTGGATTCTGGATTTGGCAACATTGTAGTTGTGGATAACCTCCCAGTTGTACCCCAGGAGAAGTTTGAGAAGCTTGAAGGTGTAATACGTAAAATTTTTAGTTAGATTGGTGTGATTAAAGAAGATGGCCTATTTATGCCTGTTGATTCTGCTTCTGGGAAAAGTTTAGGATATTGCTTTGTTGAGTATAATACTCCTCAGGTATTAGTATAAAAACCCAAAAGGAAAACAATACTAGTTTCTATATTTTTATGCAAAGACTTTGTTATTAGTAATTTACTCTTAGTTTGGATGGGAAGAAAATTGGAGAGGAAAGAATACTAGGAGGGAAAACTCCCCAAAAAGTAACATTTTGTATTGTTTTTGAAAGTTTTCCTTCATAGTATTCTCCCCCATCTATTTTCCTCACACTTTTCCCACCATCCAAACCAAGCTTTAGTGTCATTTTTTCACCTTGTAGTTGTTCACTACATTATATATATATATATATATATAGTTCATTCATTTTTCTGTAATTAAATCTGGCGCTTATTATAGGAAGCTGAGCGTGCCAAAGAGAAGACACATGGATACAAGTTGGGTTGAGCACATGTTTTTTCAGTGAACATGTTTGATGACTTTGACCAGTTTATGAAAGTTCCAAATCAGTGGGCTCCTCCCAAAATTATTTTACAATTTTAAGCACCAATTTACAGCTGTTAGAACATATCTCCTGGAGAAATCTCGTGTTTGCCAAATCTCTGATCCTGAGCGTAACTATCACTATTTTTACCTTCTCTGTGCAGCTCCACCTGAGGTAGGATTACTGAGCTTGATCATCTGTTCTTGTTTCTGCTTCTTTTTACAAATCTACATGAAATTCTAACTTATGTTTGCTTTTATTAGGAAGAGGAGAGATACAAGTTGGGAGATCCTAAATTGTTTCACTACCTTAATCAATCCGGTTGTTAAGAATCAATCCTGAAGAACAAGCATAGCTATAACCTTGAATAGTGATTCTAATAATTTTTTAGCTTCATCTACTAACAAAATATGTTAGGAAATTCTCTATATAAACTTCCTTGGCCTTGCCTTTTAGGATGCAATTTTCAGAGTTGTGGCCGTTATTCTCCATCTTGGAGACATTAAGTTTGACAAAGCAGAAGAAGACTCATCAGTTTTAGCAGATGAAGAATCAAAGTTCCATCTTGAAATGACAGCAGAACTTCTCAAGTATGGATGAACTTCTCAAATATTTATGTTTTCATAATATTTTATATATCATCAAGTTCTTGGCGAGAAAAAGTAATTGCTAATTTATAAACGGCACAACTTTTCTGTAAGTCCGAAACTGCTGTTCAACATCTGTGCATTTGTAGATTACTTGTGATCTGTTTTACTTGGTTGAACTTCCAGCAGTTCTCAAACTTGGACTGGCATAAAAGGATCTGCCTGTGTATTTATTCTGAATTTTTTATTTACAAGGTATGAAACTGATTTTAGTCTCAGATTGTTACATTGATTTTGAGTGGTAATTATATTTGCAATATTCTCTTGTTCTTGTTTGCCGTTTATTACTTAATGATAAGATTTTTGGGCGTTTGAGTGCTCAATTGACTTTATCTGTGATAGTAATGCATGCATACCATATACAGCTAGGAAATGCTGATCTGGTATCATACAATCTATAACATTGGGCTTAATACATATTAATTATTATAAACCTTTGATTAGATTTCTCATTACTGAACCTTGTTATAGTTGACAGTACTAAGGAGATGATAGGAACCTTCAGTCCCCAGGCTAAGCCTTTCACCCATGAGATGCATGAAGAGACGACACCTTCTGGGATGTTTGCTAGAGGATGCTATTCAGCTAGAAGTAAGGTAATTCCAAAGTATTAAGCACTTCTCATTTTTTGAAGGACGCCAATGATTAAGCTAGAAGTATTAAGCTATTTTTTGAAGTAAGGTAATTCCAAAGTATTAAGCTAGAAGTAAGCACTTCTCATTTTTTCAAGGACGCCAATGATTAAGCTAGAAGTATTAAGCATTTTTTTGAAGTAAGGTAATTCCAAAGTATTAAGCACCTTTTGGGATGTTTGCTAAAGGATGCTATTCTCATTTTTTGAAGGATGCTATTCTGGGATGATATTATTAATACCAATGTTTTTCCAATCTCTTGTTTTCTTTTCTTTTAAATTTTTTTGGGAAAAGGACACCATTTCCTTAGCTGTTTGTTGGTCAAGATTAAATCATCACAGCCATAGGATACAATGTTTGCTCGAGTGATGGGTATTATTTTCGGTGGTGATGCAACGCTTAAAATTCTATATATGAAACTTCTTGAGGTGTGTATCTCATCCTTATATTTGATTTACATATTTGCAACCTCTTATTAACAACATCGGCAAGGTTGCTACAAATGTCACTCATCTACTACTGAAATTTGATCTAGATGCTCCTATTGAGTGCACAGTTTGGAGTACAATAAGACCCAAATCACTAAACAATGGCTGTATTATTTGGAGTTTTTAACTTTTAACTTTAATTCAATGCTTATCGTTAAAGATACTATGTACTTGATATTACTATTTAAAATTTGTTTTTTGAGTTAATTGTGTGATTAAACAGGATTTGTTTATAAAATATTTTTGCAAAATGTGTAGTGAATTTATATCTAAAATCAGCGACGAATTTAGCAATAGAATTGATAAATATAGAGATGATTTAGTGACGGAATATAAGCATTTAGCAACGGAAAAGTAAGGTATAATATTACCATTTTAGTGATGGCATTTGCTTAGTTAGTGACGGAATTTGTTTAATTAGCGATGGAATCTGTGACGGAATTTGTTTAATTAGCGACAAAATTTGTTAGATTAGCGACGGATTTAGCAACGGAATTTGTTAAATCAGCGACGGAATTTGTTAAATTAGCGACGAATTTAGCGACGGAATATTTCCTCGCTAATTCTGTCACTAAATTATCGGGGAAAAATTCCGTCGCTAATTAGCGAGGGACAACGTCCGTCGCTAATTCCGTCTCTAAATTTAACGACCCTCGTTTTAGCGACGGATTTTTTCCGTCGCTAAATCTGATTTTTCTGTCGCTAAATCTGCTTTTTCTAGTAGTGATGGTTGAGTTAACAATCCACATTTTTCTTCTCTAATCATTTAATTAATAAAAACATTTTCCAAATTGCTCTGATCTGACTCATCAAGGATGGATACAGACCTAGAAAACCAAGTTGTGTCTTCTTGGTGTTGCCATGGATAGAGGTTTCCTAGTTATGCCATTGATGTCTGTTTACCCTATACGTGTTTTTGGGATCTCATGTTTAAGTGGATAAAACCCCCTTTAAGCAGTAGCAAGGGTAACGGTGGTTATCTTTTTACTAATCTCCAAACTTCATATATACAGGGCAAAGTGTCTTTTACATGGCCCAATGTAACCCCGTATATTTATGCATGCACGCGTTTTTTTTTTATTTCTAATTTTATATGAATATTAGTTCTTTTATTAATTAGGATATCTCTTATAAAATAAATTGACTTTATACTTGTCGTGAAAATTTTGAGAAATTGTGAATTAATTTCTTAACTTAATATCGAACATATAAAAACATGCATAATTATTGAGTATTCATAATTTTGAACAGTGTCAACTTTTGATCCTATTATTGCTTTTTTTAAAATATATATTGAATGGAGGCAAGTAATTAAATTTTTTCAGTAAATAAATTTAATTTTAGTTTTTTGTTATTCTTTTAAAGGGTGAAATCTTCCCCAAGGGCCCATTTGGCACATGGAATTCATTTTGATGGAAAAGAAAAGAATGAAATTGAATGAACTGGAATAGCACATTATTTTTATGCTGACATGTTTGGCATGAAAATTGAAAATAGTTTGATAAAAAAATTATGTTTGGTAGTTGGAAATGATGGCAAGTTAAGTTGGAAAAGTATGCAAATGGCCACATTACCCTTGATGAGTATTTATTAATCAATTAAATAAATCATTGAATAAATTATATAATCCAATCTAAATCTCCAAAGATCTCTCTCCCATATATATTCTCAAACGAGTCCAGAGTTTGCATATTTTAATTATTTATTTTTACACAATATTAGATAAATGTTGGTTTTGACCTTTATTTTGTTAAGCGTAGAATTAAAATATAAGATTTTTTTAATAGATCTTATCTCATTAGAAAATATACCCAAGTAACTTTTTTAATAATATGTTTTCCCACGCAATTTAGATTTATATTCACAATTAATGACATTTAAATTTTAATATGATAAGGAAATTAAATGCTCAAAATTTGAATTGGATGCATATAATTCAAATTTGTTTGTCAATGACCAAGAACATTTGAATCTCATACGTTAAATTCAAATTTGCTTGTATCAAATCAAATTTGACTGCGGGTGTAAATGAGCAAGTAAATTTGAATTCAATGCATTAAAGTCGAATTTGCTTGTGTCAAAATCAAATTTGAGTGTATATCTTTATTTTACTGAACTTCCTTATTTTTTTCATTATTGAAGGATTTAACTTTATTTACGATTTGTCGTCCAAAAATTCCATTTTGAAGTGAAACTTTGGTTATGCAGAGTGTCTGTTGATTTTGGTCAAACCACATGATTGTTTGACAAATTAGTAAATGGATGGACGAATTTTCACTGGCTGTCAATGTAAAATCATCTCCAAACTCCTCTGTTCCTCTAACTAGGAATTGTCGGCTGACTAAAGCACCAGCCCCACACCTTTTTTTCTCGGTACATTTGAAGATTATGTTTAAAATAGCTAGTTTTATACATCTTTTTCTCTCTCAGCTGTTGAACAGTTCTGGCTCATATCTGACTATTTATGAACTGAAATCAATATTTAATTTCATATATAGTCAAATATGAACCAGTGGTCAGAATATATAGAACTTAAGTTGGTCTTCAAATGCTTTCTCATGAAACCAATGGTCAGAATATGTATGAACTGATGTGAGATCAATATTTAATTTGAGACTTTGGAATTCTCACATTTCTGTTTCTATGCCATTGTTCTCTCTCTGTGGTCCTAACAATCCTTCATTTCTTCCTTCCTACCCATTATCGTCGTTACCCTTGGACCTCTTGCCCTTCTTGTCTTGACCGTCCACGTTATAGGTTTGTTTGGTTAACCCGTTTAAGCAACCAAAATCCATTCCTGCGCTTACCGAGACAAAATTCCTCTCACATGTTTACCTTGGAATTTGTATCCATTCTCCCAACGAGCTATTTAAACAATCCCTATGTTTCTGGTAAGCACTGGTCCTTACTCTTCCTCAAATCTTCATGTCCATGTTCCTGCACTGTCTTCTCCAATTAATGCACCTGTCAAAGTCCATAATCTGTTCAAGCCAACAACTTGTCTTTCTATCTCTATCGCCTCTTGCCTCCTCCGTTCTTCATTCTTGAGTTCGTGATTTGGAGCGAGAAGTTAGGGAGGGACTCTACAGTTTGAGCGAATGGGTAGAAGTGTCTTTGAAATTTTCCACCAGCGATGGAAAATGGGTTCTCACCAAAATCAGTGAGAAAGGTTTTTCGGTGAATAAAGGGAAATCAGTAGTCGCAAGAAAATCACTTACGGGAAAAGTTGCTCCCCAAACGGTCCGCCCCGATGGAAAATCTGAATTTTCCTTTTCCGTGGCTTGATTTTCTGCATAACTTTTTTTTTGTACAAATTTTCTGCATAACTAATGGGCCGTGATGAGTGTTTGTTTGTCATGTGAGAGTAAAAATACATCAAGCATTATATACTTTTCAGAGTTATAAAAATACCCATAAGTACTTAAAATGGGAGTCAAAATGTAATTATATCGTTAAATTTAAGCTAATATCGTTACATATGCATATGCAAAAATATTATGAATCCCACCACAAAAAAAATAACTGTGTTAGGTTTATTAATGGTTATAGCATTTTTGCACCCATTTGTATGTTTATAAATATTTTTATACCTTTAAAAAATCTATGATGTTGAGTACTCTTTTGATAAATATTTATAAGTATTTTTACACATTGTATTAAATAAAATATATTGTAATGAAATGCAAAATTGTGAAAATAATCTTTCCGTTTTTGACCAAGCAAACATGTGTATTCTCTTACCAAAGGTAATTATATTTAAAGCACTGTTAAATTATTAAACGTAAATATTTCATTCCATAAAAATTTAAATATTGATTTATCACGTTTTAAGGAATTAACATTTTCTATTACATCAAACACACCGGCTAACAACTTTGGGTCTACAATTTATGCGATTTGCTTTATTTTGGAGTTTCATGTTTTGGGTTGGGTTGGGTTATGCTTGTGTTACAGTCTGGGCTTTGTATTTCAAGTATCAAAGGAGCGTCACTATGCATTTTAATAAAATCGTACCATGTACAATATCTTTGACATAGAATTTTTTTTATTTTTGTTAAATTATTAAAAATTCTATACATTAAAATTTTCTGTACATATACATTCA
The DNA here is from genome assembly GCA_025593235.1 of Vachellia pachyceras. NCBI lineage: Eukaryota > Viridiplantae > Streptophyta > Magnoliopsida > Fabales > Fabaceae > Vachellia > Vachellia pachyceras. The sequence continues at coordinate 7,224 of JANTPZ010121143.1, forward strand.
TATATACGTATGTTAAATAATTATATAAATAATAAATTTTGATTCATTTATTAATTAGATACAAATTATAAATTAAAATTTGTAACGTATGTAATTATCAAATTAACTTAATTTTGTTGTAAACATTTTAGAGTGAATTTTCATAAACTCTCAACCCTTATGATTCCTTGTATTTAATGCTATAAATCGCATAACCTCATAATCAATAATTGGTTAATGTCATTATATTTGCCTTTATTTCTTTGTAACCTTATGTTTATACTACTTTAATGGTTATTAACTATAAATAAAGGCAATATACAAGGTATTGAGACCTAAAATGAAATGAATGAAAGCTCTTCTTTATTCTCTCTTTCATCTTTCTCTCAACTCCTCCATCTCTCTATCTCAACCTCCTTTGTATTCTTTCACTTTTATAACAATATTCTTTCTTTTTAGTTATTTACATGCACTTGAAAAATTGTTATCCCTGCAATCATCAAAACATTTTCAATTTTGTTTATATCGCTTTTCCAAAATCCAAACATTATCAATCAATTTTCTAACAAAACCTATTCTTTTTAAGAAATTCCCTCCATTATTCATTCTTCAAAAGCTGAATTGAAACAAACCCTTACTTTGACAATAATTATTAAGCTAGAGGCTATCACATGTTAAATTGATGATAATAAATGTTGGTTCAAGTGGTAAAGTATTAACTCACAACCAATAAGATCGTGAGCTTAGATTCCGTTGTCATGTGATGATGATCATATTTGTGAGCAATCTGTAAGTACCTCTATTAATTTTTTTTTAGCATGAAAGTGTCTTGGCTGTGACGAACCCTTGAGACTCACCTAAATTTTAATGTAAAAAAATTGATGATGATGAAAAACTTATATGTGTGTATTTGGGAATTCCGTTGGGAGAAAGGAGTTTACATATTTCTAGATGGTTTTACAGATTTCAAGATGATTTTTATGGATTTTGAGATATTTTTACGGATTTTAAGATGGTTTTATCTCAGCTTGCGTGCTCCGTTGAGGGAACGAAGTTCCCAAGCAAGCACTATGTTTGCTTAGTCCTGATTGCCCTTAAATCAAATCTTCACACCCCCTACAAAAATCCAGAGAATAAAAAATGGTCTAGTTGAGCAATTGAATCAGGATCTAGTTGACTCGATCAACTTAGTGTTAACCTGTCCAACCTAGTTGGTTGAGAGGGTTAACCGATTTGCATCTTTTTTAAAAAAACTTAAAAGTAAGAAATATTGAAAATGTGCAACCAGGAATGTGGTTCGTTAAGTTTTTTAAAACATATGGTAACAAAATTAACATTTAATTCTCTATTTTTTATTTAAATAAATTTAAACATGAAAAGTAAGATAAAATTAATTCATTTTATCCAAATTGTATTTATAATTGATATTTAATTAAATTCTAAAAATTTAAAATATGGGTAAAATAAAATAAGGCTAAAGTATATAATTTAAATTTACATAAAGTTTTAATTTAGTCTTTAAATTTAAAAAGTGCACTTTTAGTCCTTTATTTTAATGTGGTTAGTTGTCCTACTTAATGAAAAATGGTAACTTAGCAAATTTAAATAGTCATTCTGCTATATGAAATGCTAATAAATTTGGTCAAATTTTAAAATATAAAAATATATAGTATATTGAATAATCAATATTAAGTATATTTTAACATTATTTAATTGCAGAATGGTGATTGAATTAGCATTTTCTATTAAGTAAAACTAACGGTGTTAATGTGAAAGGACTAAAAATGCACTTTTGAACATAAGGGATAAAACTGAAATTTAATATAAACTTAAAGGATTAAATATATAATTTAGCTATAAAATAATATTCTAGGTCCTACCTATTAATTTTATAAAATAAAATATAATTTACTAAATTCTATTATTCTAGCCGATCTAACTCTTATTTAACCCATTAACCTTTAAATCTACTCTCCCACCGCTTTTAATGCTCTTTTTGAACTTTGCAAAAATCACACCAATATGTTAAAAAACAGAAAATAAAAAGAAGAAGAAGAAAGATCAACTATATTTATTGAAAAAAAATGTAAAAGTAACACAGATGGGACTCCTACAGTGTTATATGCTAAATGATAACACGTGTATATTATTGATAGGTCCAGAAGCTTTGAAGTCAGAACACTGTTATATTCACACACAGGCTTCAGAACCACAAAACCAAGGCAATTCCGAGCCATAAACTTAAAACCAGGTCCCATCTAGGCCCTACGGCTCCGCCGGCTCCTCCACCTTCAGGTCACTGGAATCGGATTTCGTACTGTAGAGTTGTTGAATCTTCTCCAGATCATCCTTTGCAAAATCCACCTTCCTTTTCCTCGATGGCACGATGAAAGGGTACATAATCGCCTCCTCTATCGCTGAATGGCTCAGCCCTAGCACGTGGCCTATCTGGTGCATCACCACTGACTCAAGGTCCAGTTCGTCGCTGTCCGTCGCGTCTTCGCTCGGCAACACCCAATCCTCTTCCGAGTCTAAAATGATCTTCCGACTCATCGTCGTATTATCCAACCACGTACCGCCTACAACTCCCAGCTCTCCGTCCAACGACGAGAACATGATTTGAATGTCAGCTTCATCGAATGACTCCGCCGCCGTCTCAGAAAAGTTCAACTTCGTCACGTTTGACCACCGGCTGAAGGCATCCGCAAATACGTCCTTCAACGACACCGTCGTTTTATTTTCAGGTGAAAAGGCATAAGTAAGCTCTTTCTTGCCATCTAGCCACAACATCATCGCCGTGCGATTCGCCAGCACGTTGGAGGATCCATTTAAAACATCAGGAACGGCGCATCTCGGCAGCTTGATCAATGAAACGGTGTCGTCGTCGGGCTGGCCGTTAACGTTGAGGTGGAAAGTCTTCTGAAAGTATTTGATTGCCGATTCGAGCTCGTCGGAGAACTCATCGGTGAAGTTCGAATTCAAAGCGGACTTAAGATAACCGAACAGCTCAAAATAGTCTTTAATCTTAGATATGCCCTCGAAAGCGTCTCCGATTCGGAGACGACCACCATTGGCGCGCAAGTATGAGCTCAATGTACTCAATACTTTGGAGAAGGTTCTGAAATTTAGGGTTCTGAATATTCTTAGCCCCCATGGTATAATCGACAATATACTAGCTGAAACCGGAGAATTTTGATCACCAACTAGAAGGGATAAAATCAAAACCACAATGTATGCTCTTTTCATCGCTCTCGTTTTTGTCTCTCTCCCTAAGCATAAAACAGTTTTTGTGTTTTATTGTTTGATAGGAGAGAAAATTTGAGTCGTTGGCTCTTAAATAGCCCTAGGAAATATATATATATATATATATATATATATTCATACTTCCGCGTTTCGTACTGGGTTGCCACTATTGACTTGACTCTTTAAACTATACTATATATATGATACCATCAACTGAATTTCTTAGAAATTCTCTAATAGCTGCTATGCTTGCATGGTGAAAAGGAAGGTTGAGGGCATGTTTGTTTATCTATTATCAAAACAGATTTTTTATTTTTGAAAATTAAAATAAAAAAAATTGTTTGGCAATTTGCTTTTAGATAGGTGTTTTTTAAAGGAAAAAAAAACAGAAAGATGCTTTGAAAAACTAAAAAAGGAAAATACTTGGATTAATATCCTTATATATATTATATTAAGTTCTCTAATAGCATGTAGCTATTTATCTTATTTTTGAACTATTATCATTTAACTATAAGCACTTTTGATAAAACATAGAACACATGATAAGGTGTAATAAGTATTCCAAAACAAACAATTTTTAATTGCTTTCTTATCTGTGTTTTTAGATTTCTTAGTTTTTTGTTTGGGAAAATTGTGAAACTTTTTATTCTCTATTTTTAATGATTTTTTGTCATTGAAGCTTCACCCTCACTGGCTGCCTCGGTATATTTATTTTCAAATACAATTATTCAAATATATTTTCTTTTTTTTTAAAAAACTTGTTTTACAAAACTGTTTTGAAACAAGACAAAAATAAACAGAAGAGAGAATGAAACATGCCCAATATCTTTCTTTTTATATAACAATAGTATTATTATTCTAACCGGCCATATCAAATATGAATAATATAAATTGTCATTCAACTAATTAAATGTAATCAGGAAAACGAACTAATCAATAATTTATAGTGACAATAAATTGAAGGTCCTATATCCAGCAGCTTCTTGACACTTTCCTTTCCATGGGCAGCGATTTTTTATTAGAAAAATGTTGGCAAATGTTATATGGGGGTGTGTGTATGCGCATGATATAAAATTTGCACATATAACTTCTTTAGATATATCAATCCCTATAAATCATTTGTGAATCAAATCATATAGAAGCCTCATTTTAGACTAAAATTTAAAATTAAGGTGTCATTCTCTCTCATTTATATATAGAGAAATAGGCACATAAATAAATTAAGATGCACTTGTTAGAGAAGTCAAAGTCGAAGCTTGATTGACTAAAAAAGGTCAACGTACATTTGCATTGTCCATCGATTATACTTGTGTGTACAAAGGAAACAGGAGGCGGAGGCTGTAACATGATTTGAAGCCATGGTTCGGGTTCAAACATGGTTTAAAAATAGAGTAGATAATAACCATCCCACCAAAATTTAGAATAACTTTTAATCTTCAAAACCATGATTTCGTGTGAGTCACATAAAAACTTTTAAATTCTTTAAAATAACTTTTAATTTGATCAGCAAAACCATTGTTTAGGGGTTGAAAGCCAGGGTTTTCCGGAGGCTATTTCTTCTACTTTTTTTTTTGAAATTATTCTTCAAAATTTATTCTCTAAAATTACTTTTATCACTTTTCTTTAGAATATAATGTCTAAAAGCTAATCCAAAGGTGTGTTTGGATTAGCTTTTAGAGAATGGTTTATGTCTCAATTTGCCTAAAAGTGGTTTTCGAGAGAATCTTCTGAAAAAACTGGAAATTATAACTTTTTTGAAAAAACAAAATTTTAAGGGTTAATTAAAAGATATCATAGATAATTTGAGATTGTTTATCTAACTCATACAAAATCATAATTTTGACGGTTAAAAGTTATTTTGAAATTTGGTAGTGTTTTTCCATTCCTTTTTAAACCATGTTTAAACCCAAACCATCGTTTTAAATCGTGTCCTAGACCGGCACAAAATCGTTGACATGCAAGCCAGTACAGCGAAGAAGACGCAAGTTTCATAGGTCATACTTGGTGGTGATACATACATAACATGGCTATGCATGCGTAAATATTTTTGCATTTATTTAAATTATTTAATATAAATATAGCATACTCTCCAGCAGCCTACGGATTTTAATTATATTGTCAACGACATAGTTTGGGGAGGATCAAACGTACATCTCAATCGATAAAAGTGACTTTTTACTTGTTTATGATGTTCGTATTTGTAGCGGGATTATTTGGATTTTGCATATAAAGCGACGTTGATATAGAATAGAAATTTATTGCCTTTTGGCTTTTCTAATATGGAGGGAGAATAAGTTTCAATTAGGCAATCTAAATATAAATTACACTATACTATCTTAAAAGTCAAATAAAATAAAAACAACTTTCACAACCGTTAATCCAAACACACGCTGTAGTGATTATTATGACTATGGTGCTCATTGTTGTAATTAGATTCGCATGTTCTAAATACAATTTCATCGGTCTATTTTTTTTTTGAAAAAAAAAATGTTTATGCTTGGTGTGTTTATGCTTGTCACCGTGTATTTTTCTGTTGCCAATCTCACCTATGCTTCAAGATAAATACTTACATACTTTTAAAATGTCACGTCATCTATTCTTTGTCTAGTGAAAATATTCTTCCTTCTCACCCAAACATCAACTTAGTGGCTTCATTTATTTATTTATTTTTCTGAAGTACTTCTTTTAATATATACTATTTATTATTCTCTTCACTCCTCACATATTTTGAGGAATAGGCCTCTCCATTTAGATCTAATGGTGTCTATTTACCTTTCACTTAAACCAAACAGTGGACAAAAATTTTTTAGTATATTTTTTAAGGAAACCAATAAATAAATTTATAAAATAAATTAAGAAATATGAACTAATCCAATGGCAGAGATTGTACTATAATATATTTTTTAGAATTAGTTTATATTTGTTTTATCATTTTATTTGAACGTAAATATTTAATTTATGTATTATACTTTTATATTTGTACATTGGCTGATTTTAGTTGAAGGTAAATAGAGACCATTAGATCTAAACGGAGAAGGAATAGAGAGGACCTCTCCCATATATTTTTGCTTTATCCACTAGGGAGGAGCAAAGGGTGGACAGGACTGTTCCGTACCACTTGCTTGTGTATGTTTTCACTTGTACAAGGCAGCCATACCTATCCTCAAAACCTTACAAGTCAAAATGGGCGAGTTGATATGAGTTATGGGTATCCCGTGCCATCTCCTTTTTTTTCCACTAAAAAATCAGCATAGCGAACAGACAACATTCAGCAACAACATTTCATTATTATTACCTATGAATCCCTCTTCATGCAATGAAGATTGAAGCTTTTGACTAAAAAGTGGGATGAACAGTAGATTGAAGCTGAACCACATATTTCAAGGCTGAACAATAGACTTCATACAATGTCTTTTTTCGATTATTATCTGCAATTGAAAGCTTCCAACCTCGATTGAAGCTGAAACATGTAGCCTGTGATGGCAAAGCTACGGAGGAGGACGTCGACTGGTGAAGCTGCAACTTGCGGAGATGAATCTATGAAGGAGAATGGTGAACTTGCAACCTGCAACAACAAATCTTTGGCAATTTTTTGGTTTGAATTAGAGAATCAAAATGGGAAAGTGGGAGAGAAATGAAAGGGAAAGAAGCTTGGAACTCGGAGGTGGTGACACTACAAAAAAGGTTGCATTAGTAGCGGTTATTTTATGTATTTGTAGTGGTTATAACCACTACAATTACATGTTGTAGCGCTTCAATAAACCGCTACAAAACCAACCGTAGCAAACGATTTAGCAGCAATTCAATAGAACCGTGGCGCACATGGATTAAACCGATACTAAATTTGCAGCGATTATACAATAACCGCTACACATTCTTGACATAAGGAAACGAGGTACGAACATTTTGTAGCGGTCCATAACCGCTACTAATCAGCCAAAAGCGACAGTGGAACGTAAGGTTTGCAGCTGTTATAAAACCGCTACTCATTAAAATAGTAAGTCCTATCGAAAAATTCATGAAATTTTCCCTCTAAACATTTGTAGCGGATACATAACCGCTACTAAATAAAATAGTAATTACTGCTCTTTTTTCAAAGGTGAAAAAAATTTCCTCCAAATTTTGTTTGGAGCGGTTTCATCAACCGCTACTAATTTAAAAAGTTGTTCGCTCCTTTTTTTAGCGGCTGCAAAACCGCTACTAAAGGTAATTTAATGAAAAAAATAAAAAGGAAGACATGTTTAAAAAATTATGAACAGTTGTAGCGGTTCTAGAACCGCTACTAACTATTATGAAATTTCTTAAAAAATAGCTTGCTAATTAAAAAAAGATTTCTAGTTAAAAAATAAATTAAGCTAAAGAAATTAAAAAATAAAAATAAAAACTTTTTAAATATCGTTTATATTATATTGAGTAAAAAACTTGTATAAAAAAAGTAAAGACAAATTAAAAGGAATGACGAAATTAAACATTTAGAAAAAATAAAATAATAAATTAATAAGAATAATACAAAAGCCAAAATTAATTTAAAAACTGAACAAGCAAAAAAGTATAGAAAGAGAAAACCAAATATTTGAAATTAAATAAATAAATTAACAATTAACCTACAATAAAATAAACCAAGCAAAATACTAAACCAGGAGAAGACAAACAGAGACGGCACTCCAACATTACAAAGCCAGAAGTGAAAAATGTATGGGAAGGAGTAAGGCTATTTATAGGCTCTTTTACGTGTATTAGCAGCGGTTTAGGTCATGTAACTTTGCAGCGGTTTAGGTCATGCAATTTTACAATGGTTTGCAGTGGCAACGGTTGTATCTACAGTGTTTTAGGTAATGGTTTTTGCAGCGGTTTACAAACGGCTGCAAATACGTTCAACATTAAAAAAATTACGCACCTGATTTATTTATTCATCTTCATCAGCTCTAACAAGGGATAAAGCTTCATGTCCTTTGGGTAAGAAGTTTTGAAAATTAAAGTGCTGGAATGGCTCTGCCTCATGTGTCAATTGTACATTACTATCATAAACATCTCTGGGCTTAAGATAAACAACCATACTCCAATATTTATGTTTATGATCTTCGACATAATAAACTTGTTGTGCCTCTAATACTAGAATATATGGTTCATTGTCTGTAGAGTCACCTGTGTGAATGAGCCTTGAGAAATTCACAGATGTGATGCCTAACTCATCTGTGGTTATTCCACGAGCAGTTGTCGTATTTGCCCAGGAGCACTTGAAAAGCATGACGGTGAATTGACCATGGTAATTCAATTCGATGATGTCAATTAGCTTTCCATAGTAGGGGACACCTCCAAAATGCATGTCACCATTAATAGAGCTCGCATAACTTCTTATACTGAATGTCCTAAAAACCCCAGAATTTTGGGTGAGAGAACCTTGATCGTGTGAAACTATACAGAACTTGAATCCATTGACGTTGTATGCGATAAACTTTCTCGCATATTGGAGTGGGCCAATGGCAAGAGTTGTCAAATCAACTGGGTGAGGGTTGTTGTCATTGCGCATACGACGTGCAAACTAACTTAAGAATTCTCTATGTACCCTTATATCAACCTCAACGGACGTTTGTGCCCTAATACATAGTTGACACTTGACATAACTTCTGAACTCTCTGACATAATTAAACATATATATATTAAATTAATAAGATAATATATTGGTACTGATGCTCACTGAATGAAAGGATATACTTGACTGTAGTTGATGAGTACATATCGGTGTGCCTGAAGCATCTTATTAGGAGTGAGGTTGAAGTATGGATGTCCTTCAACTGATCTTCCAACTGGAGGGAACAAACTGACTGCTGATGTTAAGGGACCAACATCAGGGTAATCATCAACACGAGGATGATGATTGAAAGATGTCTCGATGTCATCAAAGTACCATGAACAAAAGTTCAGGACCTCATCCTCTATATAGCATTCCACTATTGAACCCTCTGGACATGCCTTATTCCTGACATATGACTTCAATTCCCTAAAAAGCTATAATAAGTTAAAACATTAAGGTAAATTAGTAAATCGGTGATATTTATGTAAATAAAGTGTGTAAATAATGTGTGTGAGTACCTTTCAATAGGATACATACAATGATATTGAACCAGGCCTCCGAGTTTTGCCTCTTGAACAAGGTGTAGGGTGAGGTGCACCATGACAATGAAAAGTGAAGGAAGATCATTTCTAGATGGCACAATGTGAGAATTATCTGCTGCAGCAGTTGATCTAACTCCTCAGTGATAAGAACCTTTGTAAAAAACTTTCTGAAGAATGAACAAAGCTACACCAACATCGTTGACACTTCTAGAGGCAATGTGTTTTTAAGTGCCAATGGTAGTAATTGTTGTATAATGATGTGGGAGTCATGACTCTTTAATCCAGATAACTTTCGAGATTGGAAATCAATGCACCTTAAAATGTTGCTTGAATATCCATCAAGAGCCATAATGTTCTTCAACGTTGAGAGGAATATATCCTTATTCTGCTTCGTTAAGGTAAATTTGGCTAGTTGAAACTTATCACTGTCGTCTGACCAAGCATCTTGATGGATTCCCATGGATTGTAAATCCTTCCTGGCTTGTAGATGATCTTTGGACTTCCCAGATTCGTTCAACAAGAAGTATAGAACAATATCATACACATTCTTGTCAATGTGCATAACATCAAGACTGTGACAGTAATATATTAAGCTTCCTATAAGGAAGAGTAAAAAATATACTCCTTTTCCACCATTGCTGAACTGGGTCAACCTCCAAAGTACTACGTGGTCTTCTTTCGCCTCGTTCTGAATTACCCTTTTTTTCAAACTCAAAATTAACATCAGTAAGTTGACTCAAAATATCAGAACCACTTAACATGACAGGTGGTCCTCTTCTTTCATATTTTCCATCAAAACGATTTCTTTGCAACATAAATTTGTGTTTACCATCAAGAAATCGACAATGTCCGATAAAGCACTACTTCCAATTGTGTGGCTCCGTGTCAAAGTTAAACATAGGACAAGCGAGGCTAGTATGCACATTCTATTCAGATAAAGTTCCAAGACCTGGAAAGTCACTTATCATACACATTAAAGCCGCACGCAATTTGAACAGCTCCTTATCATATGCATCGTATGTATAAACCCCATCATTCCATAATTCAACCAACTCATTTATCAAGGATTGCAGGTACACATCAATATCATTGCCCGGTGTTTTCTTTCTTGGAATGATCATAGACAAAATGAATGAGTTCTGCTTCATACACATCCACGGAGGCAAATTGTATGGAATTAATACCACAGGCCAAATACTGTAACTTGTACGTCAGTCATTAGAGTAAGGTGTATGTTTCTGGGATCCGCCGTAAAATCTGAAAATTCTTTGTTGAACCCTTTCCAAGCCTCGGAATCCCGCGGATGTCTTAACTTACCATCCGGATTCACTTCAACAACATGCCACCTCATGCGTTCAAAAGTTTTAGTCGAGAAATGCAATCTCTGAAGTCGTGACTTCAAAGGAAAATACCCGAGAATCTTTGCAGGTTTCTTCTTCTTATTCTTCCTCTTTCTTCTGGCTTGTATCTCGAGGTATTACACCGCTTGCAAATTTCTCTATTCGCATCTTCTCCCCAATAAAGCATGCAATCATTTGGACATGAATGGATTTTTTCATACTTCACTCCCAATTTAGTGATAATCTTCTTTGCATTATAAAAAGATGTTGGGATCAATACTTTAGGGAATGCGTCGAGTAACATTTCTAATATCATTGACATTCCCCTATAAGATATACCACATAGACACTTAATGTGATACAATTTAATTAAAAAAGATAATTTGGAGTCTTTTCCACATCCAGGATATAGAGCTTTGTCAGCTTCTTCCATGAGCTCAAAGAAAGTACGAGCTTCCGCGTTCCTCATCTAGGTTCCGGACCTTGAACTTCATCTGTGACTATATTGTCATGAACCCCAAAAGCATCACGGAATGCATCATTGGCGGGGTCAACACGACCTTCTTCTACTCCTATTTGGGATAATGCAGAAGTACACTCTCTCAAGACATCACCAATTTCTCCATGACATACCCAGTTTTTGTAACTTTAAGGGAACATCTTAACTATCAAGTGTTCCCTAACAACATCTTTAACATGCCATTTTTTGAAATTACATTTAGAGTAGGGACATGAAATCTTACCATTAATCTTGCCATGTCTACTAGGAAAATCCAAGAAGCTGTTTAATCCGGCCAAATATCGTGCGGACGTGCGAGGAAACCAGATCCATGACTTATTCATCACAAGAAACTCGAGCGCAATATCACGCAGAATAAGAAAGTGTGATCACAGATAGAAATTAGAGAACGAATGGAGAATTTGGCAAGAAATCTAATTTTAGAAGACTTAATCTGGTGTTTATCAATGGTCACAAATTTGCAGCGGTTTATAACCACTACAAAAAACGTTACAAAATGCATGAACGTTGGACTTTGCAGCAGTTTAAAACCGCTGCTAATTAGTTAACCGTTGGACGTTGTAGCGGTTTACTAACCTCTACAAAAAAGAGGTAAATTTTCAATTTTCAAATTTGTAGCGGTTTGAACCATTGTTAAAACAGAAGGAAATTTTTTTAAAATTTCAAATTTGCAACGATTATAACCGCTGCTAAAATAGAGGGAAATTTTTTCAACCTTACCACAGTTTTAACCGCTGCTAAAACAGAGTGAAACTTTTTAAAAAATTTCTAATTTGCAGCGATTAATAACTGCTACTAATATTATTAATTATTAATTCAATTTATTAAAAATCAATAATAATTTTCAAAAATTAAATTTAAGTGATATTATTAATTATTAATTCATTTTATTAAAAATTAATAATAATTATTTGAAAATTAAATTTAAGTGAAGTTAATCAAATTTTAAAACAAATCATTTAATTTCAGAATTGAAATGTATTTAACTTTAATTTGTAAAATTATTTGTTATTTAAATGTTTATTTTATTTAAAATTAAGTATAAATTATACTATTCATGGAATTTAAAATATCAATTAGATAAAGTTTAATAACAAAACAAAATTTAAAATGCATAAAAATACAAAAAAATAATACAAAACATCAACTGTCCGCTTAGGGCTGGGGAACCTCAGGTTGGGGAGATGGAGATGGTGGAGGTACTGGGAGTAGGGGCCATGGCTAGCAGTGGAGGTAGCTCAGGTGGAGCAGAACTAGGAAAGGTAGCCTGGAATGCCATCTACAGTATGACATTCGCAACCTCCCTCCACATCTCCATCTGCGATCGCATCTCGAACCGCACTCTAGTCTCTACCTCATGCACTCGCATCTTGAAATGCTGCTCCAACTGCATCTTTTACTGGTGCATCTGCTCCTGCTATTGCTGCAATTGTGCCTGCAAGTCGTCTCTATCTGCCTCTAGTGCGCTGTGATACTAAGGTCTAGATGTAGTCGCATGGGACGCAGCCGTAGAGGAGGAAGTCTCAACCTTATATCCTCGACCCCCACAGATAATGATTTGGGTCACCCTAAATCCGAACTCTGGGAGTCGGCCGGGGTGCCTGTCACGGCCCTCCATGGCCACCCTTAGTTTGTACGCTAAATACGACTTTGTACTAAAAAAATTAAATATAATTTAAAAATTAATTATCAAATAACTAAATAATTATAAAATTACTAATTTCAAAATTAATTATATAATTTAACAATTAATTATAAAAATTTCTAAATATTTATCAAAATTACAAAATAAGTACAAAATTATTAATTTAAAAATTAATTGCACAATTTATATATTTATCAAGATTACAAAATAATTACAATTCATTATGAAATAACTAATTATTTAAAAATTACTAATTTCAAATATTAATATAAAATTTAAAATTTAATTATAAATTATAAAATTACTAAATAATTATAAGAAACTATAGATTTAAAATTTAATTATAAATTTAAAAATACTTACAATGATCTCCTCAGTCTCCTGCATCAGGGGAGATCCATCTGTGTGTTTGTGGTTGGCCACAAACATCTCCCCACAGGTCACCCTTTGTCCCTCTCTCTGTGTCGCCTCATCCAACTTTGAGTACGTCATGGAAAACGATTTCGATCCTACCGTATGGTGGATTGTTTACCGGGACCGGCTCCGCAAAACCTTCTCAACACAGCCTGCTGCTTCGGTAACCTCCTGAACTGGACAAATCTTGCCCAGTCCGCCGCATCGACCGCTGGGACATCTGCCTCCAGCTCCTAGATCGTCCTCATCTCATCCCTCTCCTTCTGGTGGTACACGCGACTCCGCCTATTCTTCCACCCTTCCCCCATCTTTGAGATGACGAAGTCCTTGTGCGCATCTTGTACAACAAATTTTTCCTGCAGCAAATTTGAAAATAAAAGTTAGTAAAACTATTTATTAATAAAAAATAATTACAACACTTTAAATAATTTAAAATTTACCTTCACTTTTTCCCATATTGCATTCTTCAGGCTCTGCTGGATCCTCTTCCAAGTCTCAATGCTGATGTCGAACTGTAGGAAGTTCCCGCCCTACTTAGTCAGGTAGCGGTTGAAGAGCTGGCTACCCTTCCCCCGCAGTTTTTGGATGATGTCATCCCACTGCATGACGACTCTCTGCCCACTAGGAAATTGGTGTACATCCCTCAGTGTGAGCTTCTTTGTAACCGTCGCCCCTGTCGGATCTAAAAATTGAATTCGATCATACAATTATTTTATAAAATAATTATTTATTAATAAAAAAATAAAATAATCATTTTAATTAAAATAATGTATTAAATGTTTACTTTCCCTGAATGTCGACCTCAAACCCAGTGGATCAACTAGCAGAAGGGCGCCTGAATCTTTAATCCCTCTCGATGTCTTGATCCTCAAACATCTCAGCTTGTCGGACTGAGATGTTGATATTGTCAGCGTCGAAGTCGTCGACGCTCAACATCACGTCCCCGTCCTGAATATCTCCACCCTCTAGAATAATAGGCTCCTTCCCAGGCCTCTAACTACAATTCTGATCAGCCATCTGGAAAAAATTAATTAAAAAATAAATAAAAAATTAAAAATTAAAACTAACCTTTATGAAAAAAAGCTGAATATCTAAAAAAATTTAGGAAAAATCAGATATTAGCTCTCTAATGTGATATTTTGAAAAAACGAAAGTGAAGAAGTGAAGGGGAGGGGGTTTATATAGGCGTACATTTAGTAGCGGTTTTAGACAAACCGCTGCAAATTAGTAGCGGTTGTGATCAGAATCGCTACCATAACCGTTGCAAACTTAGCTCGTCTTCTGGGAAATGGCGCTATTTAGGAGCGGTTTGCCGAAACCGCTGCTAATTGAGAAACGCTTTATTTTTGCACAAACCACTACAAAGTTTCATGTTGGAGTCCAAAACCACATCCCAATGCTATACAGACTGTTATTTTGCTTATTTAAATTAAGTTTGATCATTAGTTGATCAAATGTGCTAAACTAATCATAGGCTAACATGTCATTGTATTATTATTATTTTTTGTTACGGTGTTAAAGTATAAGTTTGTTGTGAAAATACTTTAGAATCCTGGGTATTCATAGGGATTTTGGCCTTTTGGGTTCAATATGCCTTGAAAATTTTTAAAGCGTAGTAACATCACAAGATTGATATATAGGGTAAATTTAAGGGAGATGTATTGTAAGGTTCAAGGAAGGAAGTTATTTATAAAAAGGTCTCAAGAGGTAGTCAATGACAAGTTGAGGAGCACCATTGACAAGTGGAGCAGCTGCTATTGACAACTCTTGGGACCTTTTCATAAATAACTTCCTTCTATGGGACCTTACAATAAATCTCCCTAAATTTAATTCTTTGTTAACCAAATATTTTGGATTGAAAATAATTAATTGTGATTGGACATTTTCAATTTTCTCCAATTGTCATGCAGGATGCATTTTTTTTTTCTTATTATAAAATTTAACCTATCAACTTATCATATTTGATCCACCAATAGTTAAACTTAATTTAGATAATAACTGAAGTGACATTGCTATGATTCGAAAACTTTTAAATCAATGTTGAACAAAAAACTTTCAAATACCCAGCAGTTATAAACAAAAACTTTTGAAACAAATTTATACATTAAAGCTCAAAACAAAAAAAAAATTATGTGAACAAACAATCGAACTTATATGATGGCTAAGATGATATTAACTTTTCTAAAACCCTTGGACCAGCTAAGGTATAAACCAGGAACTGTTCCAATAAGTTCAACAATTGTTGAGGGCACATTAGTGAGTTTAATTTACAACAAACCCCAAATAGCAAGACTGGCAAAGCCAATTCTAGTGACCTGCCATCATATTCACTACCACTAGGAGTAGAGTTGTATAAATATGGGTTCGACCCGCAGTCCCAATCCGTGAAAAAGTGGCAGGTCAGGTTGAAACAATGTAAGACCATTTTGAAGTACCTGTTACCGAGGTGAGTTAGCCCACCAATTCAAAGGCCAGCCCATTTTCAATTTCTTTATTTTTAAAAATTAAATAAAACATTTAAACTTATTAATTAAAAGCGAAAAAAGTTGAAAACTCCCAAACTCTACCTCCACTTTTCATTTAAGAATAAATAGTAAGTGAAAACTATATGATTAAAAGATCAATTTTTCCAATATATTTTTTATCCTCTTCACTTGGGCATTCTTGTTCTTTGTTAAATACAAGCATTTTCTTAATAGAGGTAATCATGTTTGAAGTATTGTCGGATGAATGTATATTCTTCATTTGAACACTCCATTTGTATTTTAACCCCAATGCTATTTAGCTTGGGCTTGATCCACCCTTAATGGTCATGCTTGCTTTATTACATTGTTTATGTTTTAACAGACATAAACAATCCTTTCTTTCAACTTAACTATAAAAATGTCATATCCTTTTTGTTTTCCTTAATTATTATCGTATTTAGCATAATAGTTATTGTTTTTTAGTAGTGTTATTACAAGAGTTGCTCTTAATTGATCAGACCGACTATATATATTTTTATTTAACTAACCTAATAAAACAGATTGGAATGATAAGGAAAAGTAACACAAAAGTAATACTAAAATACAAATCTGAAAGTGACAAGGTGATATACACAAAAAAGACATAAATAATATATAGCAGTGAACTTATACACAAAGATATATATAGTTAGATATGTTAATTATTTAGGACAAACCACTTAACCATATAATTTATATTTTACTTTGTAGAGCAGTGATAAGAAGAGTTGACGAACATTGATCAACTGTAATAAGTTCTTTTGGAAGAACCACATTCCAAAAATTAGTTATTAAAGTTAAGAAACTCAAAACTTCATAAAGCCCATATTTCAAGCAATATTCCTAGTTTGGAATTTGTTATGATATAGTCCTTCAAGAGTTGATGTCCTGACGACTCTACTTTATAGAATTTCACTCGACGCTTCACTCAACCTTAATAAGTTCTTTTGGAAGAACCACATTCAAAAAGTTAGTTATTAAAGTTAAGAAACTCAACACTTTATAAAGCCCATATTTCAAGCAAATATTCTTAGTTTGGAATTTGTTATGATGTAGTCCTTCAAGAGTTGACGTCCTGACGACTCTACTTTATAGAACTTCACTCGACTGTTCACTCAACCTTATGTTGACAAGTCCCTTTGGTCAAAACTCTCCATAGGCAACCCTCTTTGGCCAGTTGGCAAATACAATTGCTAAAAGTCTCCACCTTACAATATTTCACTCGCACTTCACTCAATATTTTGTTGGTCAGCCCTTCTATAAGTAACATTCTCCAGTTGGCCATCTCTTAATGAAAACACTGTTGTAACGTAAGTCTTTAGGAGAACCATACTTTAAAGGTTGGCTATTGAAGTTGGGGAACCCAAAACCTTATAGGGTCCCTCTTTCAAGGAAACCTTCAATTTGAGACTTGTTACACCAACTTTTATATATATATATATATTGCTGAAATAATGAAATACCATAGTCATCTCTGTGCACTAAAGAAGAGTAGTGTCTGCGCCTTCGTACGTTATGTATCCAGAAAGCTTCATACATGTATACATACGGTAGTTATATAAGGGTTCGGAATAAAAATTCAAATTATAATAAGCATAATTTAGCATTTAGGTCAACATAGATCTTTACACTTCAGTGTAAGATACCGGGTGTGAGAGATTCGTGTAGGAGTAGGGCTTGAATGATTTGGTCAATCAAGAGTTTGATTCGACTTAAATTGAATCATTTTGGTTTCTGGTCTCGAATATAATATGTAATATAATGTCTCATCTTAATAACCATTTGTTTATATAGATGAAAATTCTCATTTCTAAACTAGATAATAGCCTATAGTATATGCCCTTTTCTTTTAGTTAGCCTTTTAAAAGGAAAAATTAATCTCTCTGAATACGACTATCTTCTAGAAGTAAATGAATATATAGTCTTTTTCCGTTTATAAGTTACTTGACAACATCAAAATCAATGTAAGATATAAATTATTTTTTTAAAAAAAGTTCAGGTGAGTTTGGTTTCAATGACTTAGGGTGTGTTTGGGAGAGAAATGAGTTTACGGATTTCTAAATGGTTTTATGGATTTCAAGATGGTTTTTATAAATTTCGAAATGGTTTTTACTATTTTTGAGATGGTTTTATCTCGATTTACGTTTACCGTTTGCGAACAGAGTTCCCAAACAAGCCCTTATTATACCAATGCATGCCTCTAATATAAAACCTATTACAATCCATATTACTTGAAGTTAGGAATAATGGGACTCATTTTTCATACTTGTGTAATACACAAAACCTCACCTAATTAGACAAAAAAATGGTGAATGTATGGTACTACTTCAAATCCTAAACAATACATATAAATAATATCATTTATTTAACTTTTTTAATCTCCTCAAGAAAAAGTTAACCAACTCTTATGTTAATAATTGAAGTAGACATTGGGTCTGTTTGGGAAAGCAGTGGATAAGTACTTTTACGCAAGTTAAGGTAAGTACGTGAGAGGAGTTTTATCTTGACTTATGTGCAACGTGGACAAATGACCTCCTTGATTGCAAGAAAGAAAAAAAAAAGGAAAGGCCTCAGTTCTCAAATTGCACAAACTTAGTATATGTCCGCCAGGATAAATCACTGTCTAAGTGTCAACTAACATAAAATAATATTCCATCTCTTAAACATTTGGCATAGGCAAATTAGGCATCCATTCTTATTAAAGCCTTCCAGGTAAAATCTAGTTATCGATCTATCTATGTACCTTCTAGGTGAAGCCATTATTACACTAAGAAGTATTGGATTCTCCAACTACATAAATAGTCATCACTTTTTTTTATTTCGTTATTGTTAGATTCATTTAGATTAATTAATGGATAAGACAAAACATATGCCTTATGCTTTACCAACATCAATAACAGCTAATTCATTTAACAAAGTATTGAGTTAAGTCTCTTTATAGATAACATTATTGCCTTTGACAAAGAGATTTAAAGCCAAGTTCATCACCTCTGATGTTCCACCCTTTAAAATGTAGGGAAATTTATTGGGAGGTCCCAAATAAGGAACTTATTTAATGAGTGGTCCCAATTTTAAAAATATTTATCAAAAGGTCCCATTGACAACATGAGGTCTTATATATTGACAACACCATGCGCTATATTAACAACACCTTATGTTGTTAATAGGACATTTTGATAAATATTTTTAAAATTGGGACCATTCATTAAATAAGTTCCTTATTTGGGACCTCTCAATCAATTTTCCTTTAATGATATCATTAGAGGCCTCTTTAAACCCATACGTTTTGAAACAATTTGATCCAAATTATGGCCAATGAACAATATAACTTATCATTAGAATGTGTTGTGAGAGTCCCACCTTATATTGATTAGTTAGCCTTTAAATTGATGAGATACAAGGCTTGTTTGGGAACACCGTTTCCCCAACGGTGCACATAAACCGAGATAAAACCATCCTGAAATCCGTAAAAAATCTTGAAATCCATAAAACCATCTAAAAATCTGTAAAATACCTCATAAAGTTTATTTAGGTCTTATCAACTGACTTAAGTAATTATTTTTTAAGGGCTTGTTTGGTAATCAATTCTAGAACCTAGGTTTTATCTCAAAACCGAGATTTTGTCCAAGCAAAATTTTTTTTCCCAAAAGCTATTTTGGTTACAAAATCTCAGTTTGAAACTTAGGTTTTCTCTTTCCTACTTTTTCCTCTTTCCTACCTTTTCTTTTTTTCTATTTCCTACTTTCCTCTTTCCTACCCACTTTTTTGCCTCGGAATCCGTAAAAGCTAATAACTTCCCAAACATAAATCGTTTTTCAAAACCTAGGTTTTGCCTTGGAATCTGTAAAAGCTATTTTCCAAAATCTATTCTCCAAAACCTAGGTTTTACCTCAGAATCTGTAAAAGCTATTTTCAATCTCACATCCAAACAAGTTCTAAGTATTACAAGGCAAGCTAGGCTTGAACTGACTTACAAGGCAAGCTAGACTTCAACTGACTTAAGTAATTAAAATAGAAGATAATTCACCTGAATCTATGCTATAGTTATAAGTTAGGCAAATTAATTTGGAAAAAGGATAAATATATCATTTTGTTTAATTTATTTGATAGCCCCAAAAAAACTAACTGGCGCGTGTATATATTAACAGCCGTAACTAAGTGTTTGATAAGATATAATAAAAAGCATAAATATACTTTTTGTCTGGCTGCCAGTGTTTTAGGTATGATCTTAGAAGCATATATTATATATGGCATCAAATATGGCGGCACTTTGACTATAAAGTATTTCAACTATTAGACTTGTTATAACAAAAGTAATTTTTTTCCTTCTCTTGATTGTTAATATGTTTATATTATAAGCAGATACAGACAAACATGTATGTAGACTGATCACATTTATATTATATTACAGAACTTTCCTAAATTCTGTGATTTACATTACTTTTCAACATATTTTCTTTTGTGATATTGCTGATTATTCGCACAAAATTATTCAAGTTTTCATTGAATATTAATTAAGTGAACTTAATATTTATGAAACTTTTCTAAGTTTTGACAATATATATAGAAACAAGACTTTTTTAAGTAATCTGAAGTTGCATGGATTTTTTTTATTTGTCATTTTTATATTTAGATACCAATTTTTTTGAACAAAGAATGAATGCCCGCAGAATCTAACATTTTTTCATAGTGATCTTTCATTTACTTTTCCTTTTTTGTTCTTAACTTTTTTTTTTTGTGTGGCTTTACTTTATTCGACACATCATCCCTTCATTCTCCACTCCTTTCATTCTTTGTTTTATTGTAATTATTTGGGAAAAGAATGACAAAGCCAATTGCAAGCAACAGCCTTATATAATAATCCTAATCATCATATTGAGATTCTTCTCACTCCTATCATGTAATTCATAATTCCTAATACTTTTCTTCTCACCCTTCAAGTCACACCTAAAAGCTGATATTTTTCTGATATTATTTATAACTTAATTTTAACATGTTTCATACAAATTAAGCAACATCTTAAGTTTTTATTAACTATTTTTAAAATTTGATAATTTACTAACTTTATCCTTATTTAATATACATTATATCTTATAAGAACAAAATCAATACAATAATAATAAATGATTGGTAAAATTTCTCTCTATTATATCAGTAAGACAGAGAGGAGTATGCACAAATTATGTGTAAAAATAAGCTTATCCCATCCTTATTAGTAAGATATCAATCAACGTTCTTATGAAACAAGAGTTATATCCTTAATTTTTTCCGATGAAGTTATATCCTTACTAACCAAACTAATTTTTTCGTGGTGAAAAACATTTTTCTGTTGTTATTATTATGAATTAATTGAAGTGAGATTATGTAGTTTTTATTAATATAATCCATTCATACCGTATTTGTTTTTGACATCGTTGTACGTAAAGGATGATATATATATATATATATATATAGAAGATCTCTTTTCTTCTTCTTTTGCTTGATGCCGTAGTTGCATGAAAATACGCAAATCAAAGCAAAAGGTGAGAGTCGTATAGGAACCTTCTCAGTATAAAGCAAAGGTTCCCTCCATGTCACGTACCAAAGCAGCTAATTAAGCCTCTTCTCTCTCTCTCTAACTCTCTCTGTGTTCGAGAAAGTGCAATATAGAGAATCCCTCTAACCTATAAAGAAAACCAACCTACATCCACAATCCTTAGTTTCAAGTGAACAAAAAATTCTTGCCTTAGCTCACCTAGCTACCTTCTCACCCCCCCCCCCGGCCCCTCTCTCTCGTCTTCATATACTCAAAAACCCCAAATCCAAATTCACCCACGATCATATTTGTATCATGAAGTGATACATATATACATACATATTTATAATACAAGGCTTCTCCTTCTTCTTCCTATGGCAAAAAAGATTGAGGAATTACGCATGGATCTTAGTTGTTCTTTCCTCTTAAGGTTGCTCTCAGTGGTAGGTTTAGTGTGCCTTCTATTGCTTGGAAGCTTATTGGGAACTGGAGAAGGAAGAAGAATCCAACATAGAGATGATGAGATTGGCAGAGGCAAGCCTAATAATGATATGAACAACCAACAAGAGTTGGATTTCAACTACATGAGCAAAAGAAGAGTCCCAAATGGATCGGATCCTATTCATAACAGGTTAATCACTCTTACTTTTCTCTCTCAGTGTGTGTGTATGCTAGTGTTTTTACTTATTTGTCACACTTTTGATTTTACCATACATGGTGCTCCTACTTATTTTTCCTGAAATCAGTAACGTCATGCAATCTATACAGCTAACTCCATGTTGCCGTTATTGGTGGCTAGTGCTTTTTGCTTATATATAGTTTTTCGTCATGCAATCTATACAGTTTTTCATAGTTCTTAGCTCTCTTTGATTACTTCAGTTTTTAGTGTTTTTCAACCAAGTTGATACTTGAACACTACTACCTCAAGCCATAAATATAATATCTAGTTCATCAAATATTAAACTAAATCTTATATTAATGATTGAATGTAATATAAGATAATCTGTCTTTAGATATGTACAACAAATTTATATGGCAGTCAAATCTTCTTCATATTTTAGTATTGTATTTTTTTTGGCCGAAATAGTAGTGTATAAACTACATAGCCATCATGGAGAAGAGGCAGATTAATTTTTAGATTATCTAGTTAGTTTCTGCAATCCAAATAAAGAGAAAAGGCAAGATAGGAGTTTTTATGCTTTAACTATTACATTGAATTGTTGCTTTAATTTGAGAACTTCAAGAGACTTGGCCCTTTAAAGAAAATAATAAAGTATGTTCTAATCAATTTATTCTATACAAATAATTTATTAATATAATATTCACAAGTATATATTAAAGTTGTTTATCATCACTTGGTTCTCTGCATTTTATGAAACTTTCAAAACCTCTTTGTCCTACTTCTCTTTCTTTTGATCCTCCCTTGATGACTTTTTGCACAATACAATTCATTAATTATGCCTGCACATATATACATATGTGTTCATGTATATGATATATTACATTTTTAAAAATAAAACAATTTAACAATTAACCTGGAGGTTGAGATGATAAACGATCTCACTTCGTAAGTAGGAGAACATATGTTTGAATCTTATGAAACAATTAATCTTATTGGTATGACTTTAACCTTAATGCTCCAGATCCAACGAAGATTAGTCTCAAATCCAAAGTGATATAAGAATACTCTGAATTTTACCCAAAATGAATAGAAAAAAATCAATTTTGTTTATCTTTTATTCAGAAGTAAAATTTAATTTTCTTTGAATTTTGTTCTCGTGATCAGGAGAGCAGGAAATTCAGGTCGACCACCTGGTGAAGCCTAGCTAGGTAGCAGTGTTCGGGTCGGGAATATGACAAAGCTTCATCGGCAACCTTGCAGAACTGAAGATGAGACAATCTCTTTCTCAGGAACGAACTGATCAAGAAGAAGAAGAAGAATGTTTGTCTCGAAGATAATAAGCTTCAAAAGAATTGAAAGAGAGATATCATTTAGTTTCTGGAGGAACTTCAATTTAGTGACTGTGTATGCATGTATATATATGTGCGTGTATTTTTTCTTTTCTTCAAAGGATCTTCTTTGAAGCTTTCGTAGGTTATAATCGAAAAAAAAAACTTTAATAGGTAAAGGTTACTTTTGACTTTCCACAACCTATCATTTAGGTATTAAGCAGCCTCAATAGTAAGAGAAGAAAATAAGTTCAAATATTAAGAAGTATATTTATTAAAAGATGTGAAAATCTTTTATGCCTCGAAAGGGATAGCTCTCGAAACTAAAATGACTTGGGAATACCCTAAATTTAAAAAAGGGTTAATTTTGACCAACAACAAGTCCTTTTCAAAACGCGGTAAAAAAATACTTTTACGCAAGTCGATGTAAATATATGAAGGATATTATCTCGTTTTACTGAAAAACATTGTTGTACGTATATTTGGCTTTTCTTGTCGCTTTGCCAAACAAGCCCAACATCTTAGCACATGACAACATAAAAATTATATATCAGATTCCAATTAAAAAGAAGAGGAGGAGGAAGCATGCATAGAAGACACATGTCATTGAAGGACATAGCTAAAAAGTTTAAAGGCTAAAGAAAGTACAGAAATGAATAAAACCGAAGAACAGGAAAGCTACTGTAGAAACTAGTAGCCAAGCATGCTCTTGCTTTTAAAGGACTCTATGTATCATCAAGTTCAAGTCTTTTTTATTCCGAAAAGAAAGAAAAGGAACACCTAGTAAGCAAGCCTTTGGCTTTTTGGTGTATGTGTTCTTGTGGAATTTGGTTCTTTATTGCTGTTTAGTGTAATTAAAGATTAGGCATGAGTTGTTAATAAAGTGAATTCCACCATTTTTAAAGAACCTGTAAAAGGAGGATGCTCATTGCACCTTGTGTTGAGTCTTTTTCACTGGATTCCTTTTTATGGGTGTCGTGAATTATTGGTCCTTCCTCCAATTTCCAACTTGTTTACACTGTATCGCATTCTTACTAATTGATCCGGTACTTATTTATATAAAACATATTTAACTAATTTGGTTATATTAAGAAAAGTAGTTAATGTATGTGTTTGGGAATATATTGGGAGAAAAGAGTTTCCGGATTTTGAAATGCTTTTATGGATATCGAGATGTTTCTCATAGATTTCGAAATACTTTTTGTCTTGATTTGCGTACACCATTGGAAAACAGTTTTCCCAAACATGCACAATATGTAATTTTTTCCAGGGAAATTTATTGTAAGGTCCCAAAGAAGGAAGTTATTTATGAAAAGGTCCCAAGAGATTGACAATGACAAGTCGAGGAGCATCATTGACAAGTGGAGTAGCTGCCATTAACAATTATTGGGACTTTTTCATAAATAACTTCATTCTTTAAAACCTTACAATAAATCTCCCTTTTTTTTCTAAAGCACTCCAATAATCTTAATTTTCTCCCTTTCTCTCTTGATTATTGTCAACGGAGTATTAATAGGAGCAACTTAAGGAAAATAATAAATATGATGAATAAATCTTACATTTATAATCAATATTAACTCCCGAATTAGATCTTACATTAAAAACATGAGGAGTATTTCTTTCACAATCAAAAAATAATAAGTGAACATAAAATAAATGAAAATGCTAAGTATTAATTTTTTTTATTGGAAAACGCAAGTTTAAAGTGAATTGGATTTTCAAAACCCATCGAAGTCATGACAAGTATAGCATCTTAATGCAAATAGCATTCATAGGATACTTACATTTAGATGGTATTATATTTAAACTTTCTACATAATGATTTTTATTTTCCTGAAAAATAACAGTTAAAATATTATTCTTATTTTAATAATCTTACATTTATCAACTAACTCATGTTAATGAGAGTGTTACAGACACTTATGTGGAGTACGTAGACCTAATTTTGATCTACATATGCCTTTCGTCATTACCGTGAGAAGATTAGTATTTATTGTAAATGGAAGGTGCTCCTCTATCTCACCAAACAAAGAATCTACATATGTCAAAATAAAAAATACAAAAAATTAAAATTAAAATAACAATGAATTCGGAAGTTTGTTCAAATTAAATTTAAATGATTGATATTCATTATTAGCATGCAATTTATTTCCGTCTATCACTCACCAATTCAATTCTCACATCAATGCAAAGACTTGAATCTGCATTCTTGCAAGTCATAAACTTGATACTAATCCTTTAACATTTAAGGTTTGTTTGGATCTCATTTTCAGAATAGCTTTTACAGATTCCGAGGTAAAATCTAGATTTTGAAGCTAGTTTGGAAGCTATTCTCGGAATAGCTTTTAAAGATTTCGAGGTAAAACCTAGGTTTTGGAGAATAGATTTTGGAAAAATAGCTTTTACAGATTATGAGGCAAAACATAGGTTTTGAAAAGTGATCTATGTTTGGGAAGTTATTAGCTTTTACGGATTCCGAGGCAAAAAAGTGGTTAGAAAATAAGAAAGAGAAAGGAAAAAAGTAGGAAAGAGGAAAGAGAAAGAAGGAAAAAAGTAGAAAAGAGGAAAGAGAAAGAAGGAAAAAAGTATAAAAGAGAAAAGAGGAAAAAGTAGGAAAGAGAAAACATAAGTTTCAAAACTTAGGTTTTGAAACCGAGGTTTCAAATCGAGGTTTTGTAACCAGAATAGCATTTCAGAAAAAATTTTGTGCTTAGACAAAACCTAGGTTTTGGGGTAAAACCTAGGTTTTGAAAACAAACCTAGATTTCAGAAGAGTTGGCAAACAAGCACTTAGTTTGGGAAGTTATTAGCTTTTACGGATTTCAAGGTAGAAAGTAGGTAGGAAAGAGGAAAGAGAAAAAAATGAAAAGTAGGGAAGAGGAAAGAGAAGAAAGAAAAAGTAGAAAAGATGAAAGGAAAAAATAAAAGTAGAAAAGAGGAAAAAAAAGAATGAAAAAGTAGGAAAGATGAGAGAGAAAGAATAAAAAAGTATGAAGAAAAAAACCTAGGTTTCAAATCGAGGTTTTGCAACTTAAATAGCTTTTCAAAAAATTTTTGTATTTGGACAAAAAATAGGTTTTGAAATCAAACATAGATTTCAGAAAGTAAAGGCAAACAAGCCCTTAAGGAGATTAATTAATCTCTACTAGCAAAAGGAAGGTAATCCTATCTCACAAAAAAAAATAATATGAAATATCTTAAAATAAAAATATTAAAAACTTAAAATACACATTAAAATCGTAAATTTGTATAATCACGGTTCATGTTAATGGTTAGCACCCTCTATATTAATAACTTATGATCATGCAATTCATTTTTCTAACCAATAGAGTTGAGTCTAACGGAATGAACGAATTTTTTGCAGCCTGACAAATCAATATTTAAATCCCCATTGATAGAGATGTTTACATTTAATACCCGATAGTATCTTAAGATACATTACCTCTAGTACTAGTACGAGGATGTTTGTGCCTATAAAAAAATCATTTCTCCATCTCTGGCATTCACCAACAATATTCTTTTTATATCAGTATCATGTTGTGGGCTGTGTTGTAGGATTGAACCCTACTATACAACCTAATCTTTTTTTTAGTTAATATTATGCTTTCTATGATCTGGTATCATCATGGTTATGAAAACCGGACCGGATCGACTGGTGAACCGGCCGCTGGTCCGGTCGGGTTGAGCATCTAACCCGGTCAACCCACCTGGTTAGGGGGTTGATCCGGTCAGTTTTTAAATTTTTTTTTATTTTTTACAAAATGTATTAGGATGAATGTGAAATTATTGTATTAGAGTTGGATATGAACAATAGAAGCTACAAAATATGAATCACAGCTTGAGGAATTATGATTTTCTTCATTAATGGAATGCATATATACATCTGAAAAAAATAGGGGTGCTAAGATGAATGAAAATAATGCAGTCAATTATAGTGTAAGTAGAAGAATAAATCTATATACGCCTTAGAAGAATAGAAGTTGATATTTTCCCACCTAACCTTCTTCTATACTGTCATTTTGTTGCATGTTGATTGCTCTTGTCCCATTTGTAGAATACATGGAGGATAACATTTTGGTGTTTGAAGGGAAAAAACAAAATGTCCCCATACCATATATATATATATATTGATATTTTATTTGGATGAATATTTTGAAATGGTAAATAATGTTGGATAATAGATAATCTATAAATATATTATTAATTTGATAATTGTTACTTTGTTAATAATGGAATTTACTAATTTTTTGAAATTTTCAATTCTAGATAATTTGATTGTGTTAATATAATGTGCGGTAATATTTATTTTTTCAATTTTTTTATTCCTCACTGGTCTGACCTCCGGTTTGACTCCGATCTGACCCATTGACCTTTAACCTGTTACCTTATCTGGTTCAGTCACCGGTCCGATTTTAATAACCTTGGGTATCACATGATGTAAAATCTAAAGATACTAAAAGGTGCAAGATAAGTATATACAACAGACAGTGGAAACTAAATTGAAAAGCAAAAAATGAAGATTGATGTACTGTGTGGTTCAAGTCTTCAAGGGGTGAAAAAAAAAATAAGGCTTTATATTTATTTATCTTTCCTCACTCACTTAGTTTAGATATGCTTTTGATTGGGGTGGGAAGCAAAGAATATGTCCAAAGCAAGTAAGAATCTAATAGAGGCATGTACTTCAAAAAAAAGGAAACAGGGGTTCAATTCACTTTGCTTCAAATTCAAAGATCTGGTTATAAGCATTTTGGTCCCCCCCCCCACCTACCCTTTGGGCCACTGGAGCCCAGTTGAGTTGATATTTAACTAGAGTTCATGGTTTAACTAAGATGGAATTAAACTTGCATTAGATTGTTTGAATGTCCTTGAAATCTTTAATTTTGATCTACAAATGTTGTGTAAAATTACATGTCCTTCAATCATTAATTTTGATCTACAACAACAAATTTATAGAGGAAACCATGGAAAAAAAGAATAAAACCAATAACTGCCAAGTATTTGGTTCAACTGGTAAAGCATTGTGTCGGCTTTATCAGAGGTCTCGAGTGCGGGTTATAGGAATGCAACCGTGTTAAATATTTGATGGTGGATTTTTGTTGTCCTTGTATCTTGTACGGCTTGATCAGAATTAGCATAAACCCCGATAAATCCTCCAAAGTAATGTGATGTTGGTCCATGATATGGATGCTACATGCAAAAAAAAAAAAGATCCAAATTGTGTAAGGTATCTTCTAAGAAATGCTACCTCTAGTCCAATATATAGGAATTATGGGGTATTTGATTTTAAATATAATACTTACATCAACATTTTCTCCTTAGTTCGCAATTTTTCCTGAAAATATCCCATATAATTACGCATATTAAGATAATTTTTGTCAAGAATTATACATAATTAAATAGGATATTTTAAAAATATCAACTAAATAACTAATTAACTTTACTAATATTTTTAATCTAACAAAATTAGTTAAGTAACTTTTACATAGCTGCATGATGGAGTAACACTAATATATATATATATATATATATAATCCCAGGCCCTAGCAAAAAGAGAGGCCAACGAAGATGCTGAATCCTCCACAAAAATTCGAAAAACCAAGTAGAACTCAACCTAGCTTGGCTGATTTCCTTCTCCTTCACCTTGCATGCATCATCCTCATTGTTGATAAATCTTTTGGTCAGTTCATCAACTTGTAGGAAGGAAAATGTATCAGAGAATCGAAACTATGTAATCTACTTTGCAACTCACTCAGAATAGGATTTGTAACTTCTTTCTCCGATCTTTATATGTCATCCTTGGGGAAAATTGAATATGGCTTTTTGATTGAAACCATTGCCTGTAGAATTAACATTCTTGGACACTGTTTGCAGTGAATTATAGTATAGCTCCACTGCTACACACAGATTTCATTGATCTATTAAAGAGAGATTCAACGACCAAAAAAATAGAGTTTCTTTGTTGGGATCCTTTCTTTCTTCAAACAGAATGAATAGAGATAGAATCAGAGCGATTTTCTAAATGCCTTTTTGGATATTCATCAATGTCCCAGCTTTGGACTCTGACCTAAGACTCTCTAATTCTAACAGCTTAAAAAGCGAAACATCAGATTTAATAATTTAGGACAAGATTATGCCGGGCTTTCAACGTAAAGCATGAAAGGAAAAGGCAGGTCCAACATCTGGATGAACTTCAATTATACTAACACCAGCCCCATCCTCTAAATAATACCAATCCAATAATTAACACATGATTTTTTAATCATTAACTTACTTAGAGATAATATGTTTTGCATAGAAGGAAGTTTAATTAATTAGGCAAATCATTGGCATACATTTACAGAAAATCTCATCAACCTTATATTGAGAGTGAGTGCTTGGAGTTAGCTTATTGTAACCCAGAGAAATAATTTTGTCTGGCCCTACCCTGTTGTTAAAAACTTCATGTTTCCAGTGCAGACCGTAACCCAATTCAGTTAGCACATACAACAATCGGCACTCGGTCCAGAAATATACAAACTTTCTCTAATCATATTTTTTTCCTAAGAACTATTGGAAGCAATCTTGCTCTGCCAAACATGAAATGTTGTATATAGCATGTAAACATCGGTGGATCTTCCAACTTCTCTGGAACGTTATACTCATTCTGGTGGTAGCAACACCAGCAAATAAGCAATTAATCCGAGTCGTGTCCGAGGATACTGTCCTCAAAAGCTATTCCGCGACTACCAGCAAGTAAGTTGCAGCACTCCTTATAATTAAACGGATTCTTCCCATATGGATACATGGATACATAACTAGCGGAATGTATAATAGAACTTAGTAAGGCAAATAACCAGAGGAGAAAAGAGTAGTGCTCGAAAACTCAAGAGCTGTGTATTGAGAACTTTAGTCTCATGCCCTTTTTATAGGCTACAGATCATAATGGCATTGAGCACACTTAAATACAATTAATTAACTCATCCATTAATGCATTTTAATACCATTAAATGGGTGGTTATATAATCATTGACACACTTAATGATAATTAAAAATGTCGATTACAAATACAAAAGACTCATAATTGTTATTAAAGTGACGAATTAATTAGACGAATATTTTTTTAAAAGAGTGCCCAAGTACCACATTTAACCTACGCACAAAAGGTAGGGAAAATCGTCGGATTTATCTCCGGTGGCCTTTTTTTGTAGGTTAACATACTCCTTCTCTTAGCCCATTTACTAATCCAAGATCATATTATAGTATATTTACTTGGACTCCCACAATCCCAAAGAATGTGGGACTCTTTCTTGGCACATCTACACCAAAATATTTATAACAATTCTCCACATATGTCAAAGGAAGTACCATTAGCCGAGTTACTCACATGAGTATAACCATTGTATCTGGCAGTTCTTAGAACTATGAACCAGACCTAGACTAATAACATATGATACACAGAGATGTTAGTGAAGCCTGTTTCTATGAACTAACAAACCTTGGTGTATACCAGAGGCATTAAGAGTCAAGTTATAACCCCATATTTTCACTATTAACAGCGTTTTTGCACATTAAGACGGCCGTGCGCTTGCCTTGTGCATAACAAATGCTCTAGAGATCTTGCCACGATCTCATAGAAGAAGCCCCATTCTACATTCGTAGAGGTGATTTCATGAAATGTACTTGCATTAAGCACAACATCCTGTAGGATTATGAAATCATTAAGAGCTTTTGCGCAGCCTCACCAAAATGCATTCTAGTACCTTCTCATGCAATAGGATGGGACCATATATTTATTTTAGTGCTAGCAGAACTCACAAACGACTTGTTCTTACCCATTGAACCTCCTTTATGGAATCACCAATCACAGAAGTTAGGTTGTCATCGCTGTCAATTTCAAGTTGGCTTTAATCCTATTCCCCTCGACCAATTCAATATTTATTTCATCCAACGGGGTTTTGTTAATGGATCCGCTAGGTCAACTTTTGACCTCACAAAATTGATTGAGATAACTATATAATTCCTTAGCATGCTATATCATATATCTCAAACAATATTCACGAGTACCATTATTCTATCTACAATGTTTATTGCCATTTGGCAATCACAATTCATCAACATAAATGTCGGTCTCACACCAAAATTTTACCAGTAAGTTTTCAACAACTTAAGCATCAAATATCAATCAATTTCAGAGTAATAAACTATTATTCAGATAATAGTTATTTCAACCACCACTAAAGGTGAATAATTATAGTGGGTTTTCTCATATAAAACTGAAATTCAGTTAACATCCGTATATCTCAATACAACGGGAATCCACTGTTCATGATACCAACATTTATGGTATCTCTCAAATATTTAATTTCTCTTATAGGACTGCATATTTATTTATGCTCTATCTCCATATCCAGTGGCGGACTCAAGACCCTGGCTTAGGGGGTGCAAACTATTTTTTTATAAGATAAATGTGACTTATTCTTAATATCTTTTGAGAATAATTTAATGGGTTTAAAATTAACAAACGAGTAGGTGCAAAATAAATTACATAGTACTAATATATATATCTAATTTTCTGGAAGTCAGGGGGTGCAGTTGCACCCGCTGGGGACCATGTAGGTCCGCCCATGTCTATATCGCATAAGCTATATCACATGTATTAATATTTATTAAAGCAACAAATTCTCTAAATTTGTGCATGCACAACTTAAGCTACAAAAATCACTTCAAATAATATGTTATCATCATAAGGAATATTCACACAATGATTTAAAGCCATGTTTCGACAATATTTCTTAGTATCATCTCTCATCCACATTCTTATTCCTTTATAATTTTAACTTCCAATATCACATTTGATTTACTCATGCTTTCAAATCCAATTTGAAGAAACAAATCATTACAACTAAAATGACATTCACATTAAAATTCAATATCATGATAATTATGCATACACATGCATATTTTTACCAAGATAAATATATATCCATAAATCATGGAAATTAGAATACATTTATCTCTAGATAAATGATGAAATTTTCATACCCATATATTACTTGTTTCAAGCAACATAAGAATTTAATAATTTATAAAACTTGCTCTCAATAGCAAATATAGCCTTCACTTGATTCACAAATCACTTTAATATTTTTAAAGTAAGGCAAACAATTTTATATAATTTTTCAATTGTCAATATATCTTTATTTGACAAAATGATTGTAAGTTACCTCACATACAAGACTACTAGATACCCCCACACTTTCAAATATTTGAATTATGTCTACAAATATTTTCACACATTAATAATTCTAATAAAATTAGAATCTCTTACACTATAACCATAATATGTTTCCATTCTAATTAGATTAAAATTTTATCATCTAATCTCTTCCATGCTAAAATTTGAATTTTTCACGTAATATTTGATCATACAGAATTTTCCACATCCGTTTCCAAATAATAAGCTATTAAAATCACGAATATAATTATTCGCATGAACACCCAACTAACATTGATTGATCATTGACGGTTAAAAAAAAAGGTGTCTACCAAACTCCTTCATAAACCACAATATGAGAGAAAGACCCAAGATAGAGCACAAGGAGGGCACTGACTTACTAAACTAATCATTATTGAAGAGGCCACATAATGATAATGACTTTAAACATAACAAATTCTCATTAAATCATACAAAATTGTCATACGAATTAATGCTCTCATTAATCAAAACCATAAAACCTCCAAATAATCATATGAAGTAAATTCACTGATTGAAAAATTGTTTTCTAACATAAATAATATAATAATATCAATTAAAACATTTCACAACACCATAAAATATTTATTATTTTTTTTTGTTATCAAAACTGGACCTAAACCAAACTAAACATTCAAGTAAACTAAAACAAACCTTCCACACACACACACAGAGCATGTCAACTGGAAGAAATATAAATATCTTAAAGATGTAGGTACCTTGTAAGGGTGGAAGGACATGTCCCCAACTTCAACAACGTTATCACTAGGAAGCCCAGGGGTGCAGAACCAGGCGTGCCCTTGACGCTGGAATGCCTCAACTTTAGAACCCAATTTCATGCAAGCCATTTCCTCAAATGCAAGAAGGGAAGAACTCAACACAGAGTTCGAAATAAATTTTATCAAATACTTCAAAAAAAAAAAATCATCCAATCAGTTTATTATTAAGCTTATCTCCCTCAACCTCGAAGTTGCTTCAAAATGCAGCTTCTTCTCGATCTCTTTGCTATGCTGAATCCACCAGTGGATTTAACCCAAAGCATAAACACCTTTAAGAGATTAAAAAACCCTAAAGGGCTAAAACCATCTCAATACAGAAAATCCAGAAACATTTCTAAATTGAACGGAAAAACAAAGAATTCCCTCAAATCAAACTACCCAGTTTATGTCACCAATCGAAATCTCTATCCTGGAGAACCATTACCAAATCTTCCCTACAAGTCGGTAATAAGAACCAAACCCAATACGCGACACAAGGGACCAAAAACTCACTCATGCCCATTAAAGAAAAGGTCCTATTTTGAGTTAAAACTCAATTCTCATGTCATTCCTGATTTTTATAATAACCAAAGGTTTGTGTCAAACTGAATTTGACACCCACAAAAATGAATTACTGTCATTTCAACATTTCCACAAAATTGAGGATCGTTGCCATTTTGATAATCTTTCATATTATAATGTCTCAAAAAATGTCATGAACTGAAACACACGTAGAAATTTGAGACCCAACTCAATTTTTTATTCAAGAACAAAATACCCAAGTAAAACTTTTAAATTAGGACAAAGTTAGAAGGTCTCTTTATTTGATGACTCCACTGTTGAAGAGTTCCAAGATAAACAATGATGATATAGTTCTTAAGATTGTTCTATGTAGCATGTAAACATCAGTAGATCTTTTAACTTCTCTGCAACATTGTACTCATCCTAGTGGCAGCAATACCTGTAAATAATCAATTAATCAGAGTCGCGTCCGAGAACACTGTCCTTAAGAACTATTTTGCGACTATCGGCAAGTTAGTTGCTGCACTCCCTGGGATTAAATGGATTTTTCCTGTATGGATAGAGAGATACATAACTAGCGGAATGTATAATAGAACTCAACAAGGCAAAGAACCAAAGGATGAAAGAGTAGTGCTCGAAAGCTCAATAGATGCATATTGAGAACTTCAGTCTCATGCCCTTTTTATAGGCTGCGGATCATAATGGCATTGGGCACACTTTATTACAATTAATTAACTCATCCATTAATGCACTTTAATACAATTAAATGGGTGGTTCATAATCATTAACATACTTAATGATAATTAAAAAATGTCAGTTACAAATACTAAAGACTCATAATTGTTATTAAAGTGACAAATTAATTGGACAAATATTTTTAAAAAGAGTGCCCAGTACCGCATTTAACCTACATAAAAAGGGGTAGGGAAAATCGCTGGATTTGTCTCCGATGGCCCTTTGTTGTAGGTTAACATACTCATTCTCTTAGCCCATTTACTAATCCAAGATCATATTATAATATATTCACTTGGGCTTCTACAATCTCAAATAATGTGGGACTCTTCCTTTGACACATCCACACAAAATATTTACACCATGAAATGCGGTGTGGCCACCTTCAACTCTAAATGGGCTTATAAGAAAGAGCCAAGAGAGTTTAAGCAAGAGGTTTTATGAGCAAGCTGACACATCAACTCTAAATAAGCCTTTACAAAGTTAAAGTAGACTAATGAGCAAGAGCCAAGAGAGTTTAGAAAGCACTGAATGGGCTTATGCAAGAGGGTTTAACAAAGCAAATGACAATTGCATCAAAAATAAGAATGGAGACTCCAAAGACGTTACTAATTTAATATGGGCTGAAAATGGAGTTGTTGATCATATTTTGGACTTGAATGCTTCAAATTAAAGGATTTGGACCAAGTGCTATGCATTGAAGAAATCATTTGGGCCTATATAATCACATTATGAGTTAAAGCATCACTTCGGTTGGGCCAAACTCTCATTGGTTTGCTACGTTCTTTTACTTATCATCTTTATTCTGAGAATCAATGGGCGCTTGGTAGAGTTGTCAAGGGCTACTACCAGCATTCCTCAGGGTGAGGGTTCGAACCCTGGGGAGTGACAGCCGCGATAATTAACGTAACCTCAAAGAGGTTGTCCTATCGGTACCTCGCTACCACCGTAAGGTCTCATCGCTGGGGTCCGGATTAGTCTAGGGCGGGCAATAAACCCAGGATACTCCAGGATACTAGATAGTTTATACAAAAAAAAAATCTTTATTCTAAGACAACTTGCTATATTGAATGCTCCCTAAATTTTTGTCACATGCTTATTTTTTAGACAAAATGACACATCAAAGTTACAGCATTAGAACAAATTAGTCCTGCTAAAACCATTTTTATTTTTGCACAAATCTGATTTAATAACGACATGCGGATAATTCCATTCACTTACTTTGAAAACAACAAAAAATAAAGGAATCGGAGGCATGTCCTGATCTGATAAGTCGCCGA
Organism: Vachellia pachyceras; assembly: GCA_025593235.1. Lineage (NCBI taxonomy): Eukaryota > Viridiplantae > Streptophyta > Magnoliopsida > Fabales > Fabaceae > Vachellia > Vachellia pachyceras. Next base: position 42,975 of record JANTPZ010121143.1, read on the forward strand.
GACCTAACTCCTAAACTTCCAACCACAAAAAATAAAAAACAAGGCTTCTTTAGGAAAATGTACGTCTAATGAAGGTAGACATCAGTCTTCTTCGTTCTACTTTGTTCCTACTAGTATATTCTGCACGAAAAATTAAAGCTAATCAAATATTCTGAGAGCCTGACCCTATAAGAAATGTTCAATAAAGTTTAGGCCACTAGTGTTAGAACACTCGTTAAAAATTAAAACATCTGGTCACTAAAATCCCAAAATTAAAGTTCGCATCTTGTAACTGTCTTCCTCTTCTCCCCCAAAAAGTAACAAGTTTTTCTATATTGTACTCAACCAGAAATAAGGCTAATCCAGAGCACACAACAACAATTCATATTTAGAGCTTTCAGAGTGGCATGTCATATCCCTGTTGTAAGAAAATCCGGTAAGCACCTTCAATTCACCCTACTTGAACAGAAACGTGATGAATGCCCACAAAGTGTAGGGCAAAAATAAATAAAAAGTGTACGCTTTAGGTTTAATTTGTGAAGGAATTGGGGGACATTAAAAGCATTTAAGGAATAAGACATCAGTGGGTATGGAAGAATGGAACCTTACCTCTCTTCCCCAGATGACGAGCACGAAGGGGACCAGTGAAGGATGTGGCCGCTGGAGGAACAGAGAGAACAGTGGCTGAGTGCTCACTTGAGGTGTAATGGTTGATGTTTGGTTGAAGTTTTTGGTGTGGGGAAGGGGCGAGTCTGGTTGAAAAAAAATGGAGAAGGGGGAGATTTTTGTTAAATCTGTGCTACATTATTAAATTGACAGAAGATTTTGGGATCCCTATCTGAAAATTTATTCGTGAGATGGGACCTAAGATCAATCATAGTAAGAAAAAGATAAAGTGTGTGTTTGGGAATCCGTTGGGGGATGTTAACTGACAGAGCACACAAAATAATTACTGAACAATTCTCTAATGATTTTCATAATGCATAAGAGAATACAATGTCTCTCTCTCATATTGCTCTGCTACAAGTATATATACTCACAGACTCCATCATGCATACAGAATATAGCCATTGGGCCTTTCTCATAATTACCCATAAACACAATTTCAACTAAACTAATTCCTACACTCCCACTCAAGTTTTGGAATTATACAGATCAACAAAAACCCCTAACTTGCTTTACAATTTCATTTGTATATCCTACTCCTTTTAAGTAAGATTTTTTTTTTGGTGTGGCCACATTATCTGAATTATTTTGGCTTTCACCTTCACTTCCACATCTTTTGTTGATGTGCCTTTCTTGTATTCTTGTGGCAATAAGTGCATTTAAGGGTGTATCCTCTTCTCCCCCTGCCTTTGCAGCCTTTGTTGATGTGCCTTTCTTGGGCAATGAGTGCATTTAAGGGTGGATCCTCTTCTCCCCCTGCCCCTGCAGCCTTTGTTGCTGTGCCTTTCTTGGGCAATGAGTGCATTTAAGGGTGGATCCTCTTCTCTCCCTACCCCTACAGCCTTTGTTGTTGTGCCTTTTTTGGGCAATGAGTGCATTTAAGGGTTGATCATTTTCTTCCCTGCCTCTCCAGCCTTTGTTGATATGCCTTTCTTGGGCAATGAGTGTATTCAAGGATGAATCTTTTTCTCCCCTTTGCCTCTGCAGCTTTTGTTATTGTGCCTTACTTGTGGCAATGAGTGTAGGTCTCATTTGAACCCATCTAAAGAAAAAGAATTAATTATCACCTTTCAAAAGTAATCAAGACAGGAATCTATTACCCAATTTATCTATGCATCAATGGCAAAACTGATGAGAAGATTCCATTCTTTGGACTCCAATCGGGCCCTGAGCTGATAAAGGATTTGGATAGTGTGAACTTTTGCTCCCCCGATGAGCAAGAAAGGGATGCTCTCAAATACACACGCTCCTTTGGCCACTAATAGAGATTCAACTTTACACTGAGCTGCTCTTTTTTCTTCTGATTCTTTACTTCTTCTAGATCTTGTTCTTGATCTTGGACCAGTTCTGGAGAAATCTAGAATGCATATTCAACGGCGTTCGATAAATAGTACCGAAGAGGGAAGTCGAAAAACCAATCTTTCTAGCATTGCTTATGACCGTCGTCGTCTTCTTTGTCACGGCCGCCGCTCATCGAGATGAAGAGAAAAGTTGATCAAGATTTCTCCATTTTTTTCCTCTGCAACCAAGATTCGCCGTCTGAATGCTGATTTACTGTAGATTGAGGAACCTGAAGCTGTTCAGCAACCTCTTAATTCCAGTCTGCACCAAGTGCTCAAGATTCTTGACGCCCGCAAAAGGATGCATGGCACGTGCAAGGAGTTTCCGATTTCTATTGGGCAAGGTCGGATTGCAACGGAACCCTTCTCCTTTTTGGGCCTATAGAATCACGGACGACGGACTGAATCAGCTATTGAGCATGAAGTCTAGCTTCGGAAAATTAACTTGTTTTCAAGATTCTTGACGCCATCATCATTATTGAAATGCTGAATCTTCCCCTTCTCTATCACTATGCTATCCAAACTGATTTCATCATTGCTATCGCTGACATCGCAATCTTTCTTCTAATAGCTGCTTACTTTTGATGAAGACCCCCATTTTTGTTTTGAAATAACAATACGTTTCTTGAACTAGCATTACTGCCAAGTTTCAATCTTGAGACACCATATACATGAACACGTTCACATCCGAATATGCCTTTATCCCCATGAGTTGATATTTTTTCCAGAAAGTGGCCATGCGTTGATGTTCAACACTGGGCTTTCCAGATCAATTCCTCTGACTGCGTTCTCGTGATTGTGTTGGAATTATATGTGGATGTGTGTTAAAAGGAAGAGGAAGTTCCACCTTGTGTAAAACAAGGAAGGCATGAAGTCCCACATTGCTTGGAAGAATGAGGGCCTTGTCATGTGGAACTTATAAATACAATCCTCCACTATTGAGGAAAATGTACCCAAGCTCTTGACCAAGTTTCAGAGCTTCTCTCTTCTCTTCCTCTTTGCTTCCTGCTCTTTATTTTCTGTTGTTCTGTTACCTTGCTCCGGCAAGAAGAGTCCGTTTAATCCTGGGGAGTTGCCGACTTATGGCGGAATAACTCTTAAGGACAGTGTCCTCGGGCACGACTCGGATTAGTTATTTTTCTAAATATTGTTATTATTTTTCTATAATCTAAGAGTTATGCTGCAACTCTTTTGACTTGCAGATGTTGCTGCCAATAGTATGAGCACAACACTGT